>CAIGQQ010034599.1:5862542-5877189 GCA_903798035.1 Danio albolineatus | reverse complement strand
GGGTCTGTCAATGAGGTTTATAAGGATTAATATTTAAGACAAGATGTTCACATAAGTATTTTTTCTTCCAACATATTGCATGCACTACTTGTGAAAAGTGGTTCCACTGGAAATGTGTCTCTGAGCCTCAGATGGAAATGGATTATTTTTTGTCCAGCATATCTGTAGTGTGTTTGTGTGTGTGTGCGCGCATGTGTGTGTGTGTAACAACCACAATAAAGCCTCCAGAGAAATTTATTTTTTGTTTGCAGTCTTTGTTTGATTGAACAAACAATTTCTGTGGTAAACTTATTGATGATCAGACTTATTATTTTGCCAACAATTTATTTCAACCCATTTCTAAAACAAACCTAAACAAATACCAAATTACAATATAAATAGTGTATAAGGTTAGACAGTGTCAAATATTTAAGGGACTTTTGACAAAATGCCATGCACAACAATATAAGAATGCATTGCCAAACCACAGAAGTGGGGTTTATTTATAAACTAATTTCGAGAGGATCACATGCTTATGATTGAACACAGCTGGTTCCACATCAGCTCCACATATTGCACCAATCAGACAAATCCTTACACACTATAAATTACCAGAGCTTCCCTCTCCAGTCATCTTTGTCTTGAAGACCACTTCGTCTGCATTGCCTCCTCAACGCTGACTTAAGCAAACCAGCAAATCAACAACCATCAACTAACCTACTAACCTACCAGCCAGCAACATACCAGCTCACAACGACCATCTAACCCACTCATGTCCATATTCAACCACCAGCCAACCCAAATGGAGAACAACAACAACAACAACAATACAAGCAGCAACCCGGAAAACAACCAGGATCACCCAGCTCAGCCCGAGACACCAACGGCTTCCCACCTTCCTCCAGCCCCGCAAAGCTCCATTCACGAGCCCGAGGCCTCTACGAGAGGCCGAAGAATGACCCGCTCCACTTCCGCCCGCATTAACCAAACAAGATCCCCATCTCCCCCCCGCTCCAAGACAACAAATAAATTCACCTACCTCATCATACGCTTCAGCCACCTCCTTCGTTCCACCGAAGAAAAGGATCACAGTAACCGAATTCCGGAAACACCTGTCAGACCTCGGCATCCATGCTCCGCGATCACTCAATAAACCGGAACTCCTCAGACTATATTCCAATGCCACTCCAGACTCCCACAATTCCCTTTCACCATCAGCAAGAGACACTACCAGGAAAACCAGCTCTCGCCATACTCCATATCCTCCACAAGGAAAGAGAAAGGACAAAACTAAGCACATTCCTCGCCGCACTCCCGCCAGACCACGCCCCCAGGAATCCCAGACTTCCCAAACTACGTCACTCAACACCAACCAACAGGACTTTTACCAAATGGAATACCACCTTCCCCAACCCTTCTCTACCTCTCTATCCTGGCCTCCAGCCCCCCCCTCTAGCTCTCCTAACAGCCCTAATCTTCCTTCCACTTCAACTACCCACTTCCTTCCTCCTAACTATATTCCTCCAACCCTTCCTCCATCTCAAGTACCCTCTTTCCCTCCTCAAACCTCCGCTACATGCTCCTTTCCTTACCAGCCTACAACTTGCCAACCTAATCTCTTTATCTCTCCTTCACTCCCCACTCCCACCCGCCCAGACATTACCCAGCACGCACCCCCACCTGCACCAGCTCCCGCCTCTCGTCCTCCATTCACACTTTCTTCAACCACACCCCTCCCGGCACCTCATAACGCTCTAGCGTTGGAACCCACCCAAGTCTCACATGCTGCAAGAAACCAGATCCTCTCAGGTGCCGATATCGACCTCATTACACTGCTTTCACCCATTTCACCTCCAACGGCAGAACGCCAGGTAGATTGCGGCGAATTTACATTCACCCTCGAACAGCCCACAGTTCACAATCTCGTATTCTATCATTAGACGAATTCACTATAGCATTTTCACATTACACTGACGTCATTTGTTCGAGTTAAATGACTACATGGCCATCATCGCCGAGCTCGCGCTCTCTTAAGGGGGAACACACTTCTATACATATCATAAACTCTTTTCTGCCAAATGCGCCATTGGAGTGACCCAGTGGGGACAATCGCCCTACTGTGGAGCGGTAGACACTGACCTCCATAACAGAGTTATCCCAGGTTGCCGCAATCTATCCTGTGCAGTCTGCCAATCAAACCTGCACCCCACCACCTCCTGTCCTCTCATCATTCCTTCTCCCGACATACAACCAGCAGCCAGATCCACAAGCTACGTCCCTCGCCCTGTTAACTCCAATATCCCTTCACTCTTCTCCTCTTCTTCCTTCTACCCCCCTCCTCCAAATCGTGACACCAGCCAAAATGTCAACATTGGCAGGTGTTCCAAGAATCCATGCAGATACCTGCACATCTGCAGCTACTGCGGCGGTGCTCACGCCAGAGTCGTCTGTCCAGTTTGGAAAGCTAACAATAAAAAAAAAAAAAACTACTTATCGACTCCCGTTAATGTTTCCTGCCTGGCAAAATAATTTTGTGATCACCCTGATACTAACTTTTCTGATTTAATGATTTCAGGTCTAACTCATGGATTTCACCCGGGCATTTCAGCACTTCCTTCCCCTCTTCTACCCCAATCTACAATCAGTAACCACAGAACCAGAGACAGTCGATCAATTAATCAAAAAAGAAATCGACAATAAATTCATGATAGGTCCATTCTCTTTCCCCCGGTTCAGCGTTTCACGCATCAGTCCTATAGGCATAGCAACCCGCAAATTCTCCGGTAAAAAACGCTTAATTATCGACCTCTCATCTCCGCATAACTCCGCCTTTTCCAGTATTAACAGCACTATTCAGTCTGACGAATATTCACTCCACTACCACGACATTGACCAAGCTATATCTCTCATCAAGATAGCCGGCTGTAACGCCTGGCTCGCAATAACCGACATTACATCCGCCTTTAAAATCATGCCCATTCATCCTGATTTTTGGCATCTTTTCGGCATCCAGTGGCGCACACAATTCTACTTCGCAGTCCGACTTACTTTCAGCTGCAGAAGTAGCCCCAAAATATTCAACACGCTCTCAGAAGCTTTATGCTGGATCTTGTCCAATAATTACAGGGTCCAGCTCATAATCCACTTACTAGATGATTTTCTTATCATTAACAATTCCAGTCACGACAAACTCAGCTTATGGATATCCTTCCTTAAGCAATGGAATGGCTGTTCCCTTTTTTATTGTGACTTAATTTCATCCCCAACCGACATCAGCCTATACACCGACGCCACCCCCTCCGTCGGGTTCGAGGCTTTTACCAAGGTCACTGGTTCGCTTCTTCATGGCCCCCCCAAATGCTCGCAATCCCCCAAATCAACACTCATCAGCACTGTTTGAATTATACCCTGTCGTCGCCGCAGCTATTATATGGGGTGATAAATGGTCCGCTTTCTGCATACTCGTGCACAGCGATAACGAAGCTGCAGTACAATGCATTAATAAAGGGCGTTACCACTACCCGTCACTCATGCCCTTATTAAGACACCTTATATGGACAACAGCCAAAAAACAATTCATACAAGCCAGCACCATTAGAAGCTACCTAAGTGGGATCCAATTTTTCCATAAATTCATTTATGGATCACCTTCAGACACCATATCTAACTCCCAAACCGCACTACTCATCAAAGGCATTCAGAAATTAGCAAAGGCCACATCATCTACATTTTCAATTTCCCCTCCCCCAAGACCACAACCCCTCCTCCCCACTTTTCACTGACAACGCTAACCGCCCAGTGACTTGTTTTTCGTTCCAAAAACACCTAAAAGAAATACTACGTTTATCTGGATTTTGTGCTGAGTGAGCTCTGATTGAAAGGTTTCACTTAGCTATATGGTTTTTGCTTTGAAATAATCCAAATGTACACTGTAAAAAATGAGTAGTTTTTACTTGAAAAAAGCTTGGAAATATTTTTCACTCAGAAAAGGCTAGTAAAGTTTTGCCAAGTAAAAGATTAACCAAAATTATTAGTACATTTAATTAGAAATGTTAAGTTTAGTTGGGTAATTCTAAGTAAATTTTAATGACTTTTTGTTTGTAAAATTTACTGAAGTCGTACATTTAATATTTATTACTATTTTGAGATTTATTTTATTATCCAATATTCCTAGTTATCTTGTTTAGTTATCCTGAGTAAACTTTAGCTTAGTGCACTAAAGTCATTAATTATATCAATGTATCCATGTGTGATTGCAATTAGCAAGCAGATTTTTACTGCATTAATAACTCCACAGTTACATTTAAGCAAAAAAGATGCAGCATAACATCAGATACTCTGTGTTCATCTTGGACTTGTACACAGACGATACTATCTTCCACAATGGTGACACAAAAAATGTTTTTAAAGTACTTTGCTGTTTTTTGTCTTGATTTTACGGAAAAATACCGGCAGCTGTGGTTGCCAGTAATCTACTGTTTTCAACATTTTATGTTTGTCAATTCAATTTACAGAATATTTCTGTGAAAAATACATTCCACATTGTGCATTTTTCATCGAACACATTTAACCCCTCAAATCCCAGAGCAAAATCCTCCCTAATGTCCTCACTACAGAGGGTTGAACACTCAGGCAGTGATGATGTTAATGAGATAATTAAGTATCTAATTAAAGGAGGATTGAGAATTATTGATGACCAACTGTTAATGAGCAGAATCACTGAAGGAAAGAAAAACAAGACCAAATAACACAAATCACAGCCAAAACCAAAGATGAAATCAACTGAAAATTAAACTCTAAATAAAAAAAATAATTAATAAAAATGAAACAAATTACACAATAAAACAATTATTTCTCAAGATCTCAGCAGAGATCATTAAACAACTTCACAAACATCAGGAGCTTCACTTATTACATGACGGAGGTCAGTGTCTGCTTTAGTTGGGCTCTTCAACTACTTATTTTTAACATTAGTTTATAACTGGTTGCTATAATTAGTTGTGTTGATCACTCCTTTATAGCATGAAAAGCAGTAAAAAAAACCTATAAGAATAAGTCTGATAAGATAAATTATGACATAAAAGCCACTTTCCTGTGCTTGTTAACTCATTCAGTATCTCGTTAGTTATGTGCAAAAAACTAATAACATACATTGATGAAACCACTGGAGCTTCAGAAATCAATGATTGTTTAACAGGTCTAAATACACCTTTCATAATGAGAATCTTTGAACTATGACAATTGTGAAAAACACACAGGCATCAGCAATTAGTCTTTGAATCTCAATAATGGTGACAAACAAAAACTAAAAAAAAAAAAAACCAACCCCGAACAATACAAAACAATCTACTGAAATATTACACCCCTATAACAAAATAAAATAAAGGCAAAGAAAGTAATTTTAAGAACATAAAGCTGCATTATTTATTCATGCTGCAGTGCATGCTGGGAGTTTTGCACTATGCTGGCACCCAGCATGCATTGCGGCATGAATTTTTCTTTTTAGCAACCATGGTTGTCTTAATGTGCTGCAGGAGCTTTCAAGGTTTTCTGCATGACTCTCTAATTATTAATTTCTATTATTCCCTTTGCTGTGTCTGCCCCTATTCTTGCTAAAGCTGCAGTATCACCCCAGACAATGATAATACATTTTTCAATCATTTCTTAAGAACTAACAAAACACCTGAAACTATATCTGTAACAATTATCAACATTTAGTATGTTTTCTCATGACTTCTTATTTTGCTATAACCTATGAATTCCAGAAATAGTTATAACAGCTAAAGAAATATTAAGCTAAAGTTGTAAAGGTTCAAGAGCCCAACTAAAGCAGCTTCTCATCTCCACGACGGTGAGGTCAAATGAAATATTTTCAAATATTTCACAATAAATATATGTCAAATATCTTTACAGAAATGAAGTCAAACCGTAATCAGTGAAGCTGGCAATGCTGGTATTTAATGGAGTTGTTTAATCCTCTGTTTTAATTCAGTTGGTTTGGTGTGAGGCTGTGTGAGTAGTTTTATTTCTTCCTTCAATTTTTTATTCCTTCAGTGATTGTGCTTGTTAACAGCAGCTGTTCATCAGTGTCTAAATTCTGTCAATTGGGTCATTCACTTTTTATAGTGGACTAAACTAATTGACTTATTTAGGGACTGGTGAATGAGGGTGTATGATGAGATTTCAGACACTGACTACTTTCTTGAAAACAAAGGTTTGATCTGTTACAGTTATTTTCTGTATTTTGTACAGAAACAAGCTGTTAATCATTCAACAGATTTTCACTGTAGATTGTACAGACTTGTACTGTTAAAATCACGGACATTTTTTACAGTGTACTTCAAAGTGTTAAATAAAATATGGTGATGCACTGCAACTGTTTCTTAATTAAAAACACTGCCAGACATTTCCATTGACTTCTTTAATTTGAATTAAACTTCTCAATAAACAAATTTAAAAAGTCCTTTCAGACAGAATGATGAGGTCGTCTATGTTGGCATCTTCCTCTTCTGCATTACTGCCCAGTTCTACCCACTCGCACCAAGTTAGAATCAGAGAGCATGTGCATAGACTTCCTGACATTGTGGAGTAAGTTTTACTCGCGCATGTCTATTTTTGCATTACTACGAAACACTAAGTAAATATTACTTGGGTTTATCCATTTGAATGTACTGTTGTATTTTAAGCACAATAAATTAAAAATAATTTTAAGTAGCTTATTGAATTAAACGTGACATTTTGAAGTAAAAAGACAAAATAATATTTATTTGTAAAATTTACTTGGGTTATGGTTTCTTTATTTACCAGCCCCAAAAATAATTTTTTGCAGTGTAGTTAGCCATGACATTCTATTGGTTTACAATTAATGATCCTGACTGTTTTTATTTGCTTTATAAACATCTCAATTGAAAGGCTTTGTTTAAAGTAATTAGGGTATTACAGGGTGTTCTATAAAGGATATATTGGATACGGAACGTATGAATGTATGATGTTGTTTAGACCTGAGAGGTGGTAACACGGGGGTCATGACGTCAGTTCCTGAGTAAATAAGCAAGAGTGAATCAGATCTCATGTGTCCGTCTGTTATTATAAAATAGTGTACATAACATGGTGTCAGAAGTGACGGAGTAGTAGTTAAAGTAACAACGAACTAAACCTGAAAAGGACTCGTATAAGGAGTTCGCGGGCAAAATGGAGCGAGATGAGCCAGCCCCACCGATGTTAGCTTCGCAGCTAGCGCCGCCAGGCAAGTTCGACTTCACCAATACAACCGAATGGCCGAGATGGATGAAACTGTTTGAGCGCTACAGAATAGCGTCGGGATTGGATAAACAATCACAAGAATATCAGGTGAATACTTTTATGTACGCTGCGGGCGAAGACGCCGAGGAGATTTTCTATGTGCTGCCGTTAACCGAAGAGGAAAAGAAATCATATGCTGCAGTCACAGAGGCTTTTAATAAACACTGCGTCAGCAAACGGAATATCATTTTTGAAAGAGCGAGATTTAACAAGCGAAATCAGGAGCCGGGAGAGAGTGTGGAGTCGTTCATTACGGCGGTTCATTCACTAGCGGAACTGTGCGATTTCGGAGCACTAAAAGAAGATTTAATAAGAGACCGGATCGTTGTCGGCATACGCGACGCTAAACTGTCAGAAAGTTTACAACTAGATGCTGAACTGACGCTTCAGAAGGCAATAACGAAAGTAAGACAGAGTGCAGCAGTGAAAAAGCAACAGCCAATACTACGGGGAGCAGAACAACCAATCGGACATGTGGAATTTATACACAGAAAGGACAGAAAAATGCAGACAACATTTAAAAAGAAAACAGAACTTCTCGTCAGGATGTGGGAATTTAAAGAAACATCACTGGAAAGACTGCCCAGCTCGAGATGCTGACTGTAGGAAATGTCACAGAAGGGGGCATTTTGCAAAGAAATGTAAATCAGCAGGGGGCGTGAACGACATTACAGAAAGGCAAATGGAGACTGAAGAGGAGAGTGATTTTGCTTTTTTGGGTGAAGTGTATCCACATGAAAATGATGGGTGGAATGAGCTCATTACACTCAATGGGGTAAGCACTTTATTTAAGTTGGATACAGGAGCGGCTGTAACAGCAATTCCAAGCAGCAAGTTTTCCAAAAAAAAACATGGGGCATTGCAGCCCACAGGAAAAGTGCTGTTTGGTCCAGGTAACCATAAGCTTGATGTAAAGGGCCGATTTAAAGGGCAGCTAAGTGTTAAAGATAAAACCACTGTACAAGATGTTTATGTGGTTGAGGGACTGTCAAAACCCCTACTGGGCCTTCCTGCAATTGAAGCCCTCACGTTAATACAGCGTCTCTACACTGTAAATGAAAAACAGGATGACATTAGAAATAAATACCCCTCCGTTTTCTCAGGCTTGGGGAAATTAAAGGAGCCGTATACAATTGAGTTGGAACCAAGTGCAGTGCCATATGCCCTTTCATCCCCTTGTCGGGTGCCTCTTCCAATGAGAGATAAGGTATGTGCTGAGCTAAAGCGCATGGAGAATATGGGGGTTATCTCCAAAGTGATTCAACCCACCCCATGGTGTGCAGGAATAGTCGTCGTGCCCAAAGCTCAGGGAAAGATACGGCTATGTGTCGATTTGACCCATTTAAATAAGTGGGTGCGGCGAGAAAGACATATACTTCCAGCAGGGGACCAGACGCTTGCTATGCTAGCAGGAGCAAAAGTTTTCACAAAGCTCGATGCAACGTCTGGGTTCTGGCAGATCCCATTGTCACAAGAGAGCAAACTTTTGACAACGTTTATCACCCCGTTTGGGAGATATGCTTTCAACCGTTTACCATTTGGGATCTCGTCGGCCCCAGAACACTTTCAGCGCCGCATATCACAAATGCTGGAAGGGTGCAAAGGTGTTGTGTCATGCAGATGACATACTAGTATATGGAGAGGATATACACAGCCACAACGAGAGACTGCATTGTGTTCTCAAAAGACTTCAGGAAGAAGGGTTGACCTTGAATGAGAAGTGTGTGTTTGCTACTGACAACATTATGTTCGTAGGTCACCACCTCACAGCAGAAGGAGTTGCACCAGACCCTGGTAAGGTCAGGGCGATTATGGACATGCCTGAACCAACAGGGGTTGAAGCAGTGAGGAGACTTTTGGGCATGGCTAATTATTTAGCTAAATCTCTGCCGCATCTTGCAACATACACTCGCCCACTCAAAGACCTGCTTAGTGAGAAAAACGAATGGTGTTGGGGAATACAGCAAAAAGAGGCGGTTCAGAAATTGAAAATGGAGTTGAGTTCTCATCGGGTGTTGTCCCCATACTCACCAACAGCAGAGACATGTGTTGCTGCTGATGCCTCTTCCTATGGCTTGGGTGGTGTTTTGAGTCAAAAACAGTCGGATGGTATATGGAAACCAGTAGTGTTCATCTCCAGAGGCCTTTCTGAGGCAGAAAAACATTATGCCCAGATAGAAAAAGAGGCCCTTGCTGTCACATGGGCAAGCGAACGTCTGTCATCTTACCTCCTCGGTCTAAAGTACAGACTTGAGACAGACCACAAGCCACTTCTGTCACTGCTGAGCACTAAAGCACTGGATGAGCTCCCTCCACGAATCCTGCGGTTTCGGCTAAGACTGATGAAGTTCACATTTGACATTGTGCATGTGCCGGGTAAGCAGCTCATAACTGCTGATACATTATCAAGGGCCCCAGTAAAACATACATTTACGCAGGAGGAGAAACAGGAAGAGGAGGAAGTAAAGGTGTTTGTGGATGCAGTGATTCAGGCCCTCCCAGATACGGAGGCAAGGTTGACTACAATAATCAAGAGTCAGAAAGCTGATCCTATTTGTGGAAAACTCATCCAATACTGTGAGACTGAGTGGCCGATGAAACACGCCCTTCCCCCTGAGTTGGGGCCATACTGGCCTGAAAGAGAAAATCTAAATGTTGCTGGAGAGCTACTCCTCAGGGGCCAAAGGATAGTAATTCCTCAATGAATGAGGCAAGAGGTCCTCCATAACATACACGAAGGTCACCAGGGTATTGTCAAGTGCCGAGCCAGAGCTCGCCAGGCTGTCTGGTGGCCAGGACTGTCTGTTCACATTAGTCAGTTGGTAGAGAACTGTACTATATGTTCACAGCATAGAGCAGAACACAGAGAACCCTTGCTGACCACCCCAGTGCCTGAAAGACCCTGGCAGCGGGTGGGCACAGACTTATTTTTCTGGGAAAAGACTACATATCTTCTGGTTGTGGACTATTTTTCACGCTACATTGAAGTAGCACGTCTCAATGTAGCCACAGCAGATACTCTTATCGCAGCGCTAAAAGATGTGTTTAGTCGCCATGGGATTCCAGAGATTGTTATGTCAGACAATGAAAAACAGTATAACTGTGTACTCTTTAAGAATTTTGCAAATGACTACGGGTTTGCACACATTACCAGCAGCCCGAGATACCCACAAGCAAATGGAGAAGCAGAGCGTGCAGTGGCGACAGTAAAAGGACTATGGAAAGGAGGCGGAGAGAAAACAAAAGCTTTGTTGACATATCGGGCTACACCTCTAGAGAATGGCTACTCCCCGGCACAACTTCTCATGGGGAGAGTACTGCGCACCACCTTACCACAGCTTCCAAAGAGTTTAAAACCTCGATGGCCAAAAATTAAAGAGTTCAGGAGGTGTGAGAGGCGAGCAAAAGGCAAACAGCGATGCTGGTATGATATGCGTCACAGGGTACGTCCTTTGCCAATACTGCAACCCTGACAAAGTGTGTGGCTTCCAAGAGAGCAATCTCAAGGGACAGTCATGAGACCAGCGGAAACACCAAGATCTTACATCATACACACTGATGAAGGACTGCTAAGGAGAAACCGCACTCATGTGCGGGCAATGCACCCAATGCAACATCAAGAATCCACCGAATTCAGAGACACAACCCATGACACGGATAACAGTGAAACTCATATCCATCCTGTAAGAGACAAGGATAGGTCCAGGGAGTCTTATGTGACAAATTCAGGCAGAGTGTCACGGCCTCCTGAGCGTTTGAACTTGTGAAGAGAAAAGAGGTTATGTTCAGAGAAAAAAAAAAAAGAGAGAAAATTATAAAAAAGAAAGTTGTTTGCTTGAGTTTAAGATAAATGTTTACAGATGATGTCACTTGTAGAGGAATGTTTGTTCTTACAAGTAAAGGTTAGAAGAGGGTTCTCACTTAAAAGGGGAGGTGTTCTATAAAGGATATATTGGATACGGAACGTATGAATGTATGATGTTGTTTAGACCTGAGAGGTGGTAACACGGGGGTCATGACATCAGTTCCTGAGTAAATAAGCAAGAGTGAATCAGATCTCATGTGTCCGTCTGTTATTATAAAATAGTGTACATAACACAGGGCAGGGCATATATTCCAGGAACAGCGATTTGCCGTCACTGTATTTTATTGTGAAATCTTCAGATGTACATGTGTGGGCATGGGACACACGTTAACATGAGCGTGTGATCACAAATAAAAACATGGTTTAACTGTTTGTGATGGTTAAGACGATAAAGCTATTAAGAGATTCCACTCTCAGCACACAGTTGGATAGCTCGGTTTGACAGCTTAATGTCTTGCCTTTTGATGTGTCACTTTTCCTTGCGAGTTCGAATCCAGTGTACGAGTTTTGTTTATTTATCCTTAAATTTAAAATATTGTTTTAATAAACCAAAATGAGGGAAAGACAATAAATGCTGTTTTGACGCAGAAGTCATGTCGACATAGTACCCAAATAAGAAAACATGACTGGAAAACCTGGTCAAATTGTGCGAACAAGACGTCGACATCGATATATGTTTGCCAAGTCGAAGCAGGCATGGGGAGCAAGAGAAACTGTCAGCGAGAATGCTGCTTCTTTGTGGTAAGTTTATTCTTGCTAACTACAAGCATAACTATCTTATGTTGTTCACAATGGCTTTAGAAAATATTTTTCAACATAGATATGTGCATAGTGCATATGTGTTTTCCGTTCAGTCTAGTATAACGATGGTCACCCAACAAGAAGCAACTTTTTTCAGCATATTTGCTGACTGAATATTGATTATTACAATGTGCTGACCTTGTAACATGTTTGTGATTCAATCTAATATGTAAATAATGAGTAGCTCACTTCAATTAAATTCAGGATAAGCATTAATATAGAGAGCTGTTTTACTGGATGTATAATATTAAATAGTAATGTACAGACTGATGCAATCGTATTTTCTCTTTTTTATGTTATTATACTACTTTATCATCTGCTTTTCGTAACCATTAACTTCCATTGTTTGGACAAATTATAATATAAATATAGTATATCTACTTTTGTGCTTATAAGAATGATAAAAAATATATAAATGTTTTTAAAGAAGTGGCCAGAGATGGCAAAAGTACACATCCTTTACTCAAGTAGAAGTGATACTATTTAAAAACGACTAGGTAAAAATTAAAGTACTGACTACACTTTTGTATTCAAAATAAATATGGCCTCAAACACGTAATAAAATGTATCGATTACTACCTCTTAGTTTCACGGTAACTAGACCTCACAATAATACATTTATACAAAGAAACATACATTTCTAATTTTGATGGTAATAGTTGCCAATTGTCAGCAGATAGTCAAGCATAAAACTCAAAAAGTCATTTAGGGTGCTTTCACACTTGGTTCAATTGCCTGGACCGTACCCAAGTTCGATTGTCCCCCCTTGCCACCTTCTTGGTTGGTTTGTGTTCACACTGTCTTTTATCCTTCTGAACCCCGGTACGCTTGCGTCATCAAGCCGATGTTTTGTGTACGTCTGTTGCCAGGCGACGGACACAAAAGCAAAGCGCCGGAATGGAAAGACGTCCGCACATCGCGGTTGTGTCGCTTTTACTGAACTTTTTGGTTTACAACATACAGAAAACGGCTCGCGCCTATCTGCCGCAAACATATTATACACGTTCAGAACATCACGCGATGTCCCAGCTGTTTTAGGAGGAGACAAGCATTATCTGTGCTCTGGCTCAGTCGCGCTTGTAAGCGCGTGATACTCAGACACACACACACACACCCACACACACACACACACGCGCATACACACACGAATGAACGTTATAAAAACTATAGTATGCTGTACTGTTGACGGTTCACTTCCGGCTTTTGGTACGATTGCATTCATACTACAAGTGAACCGTACCAGAGTTCACATGAACCGTACCCCAGACCACCTCTTTCAGGCGGACCCGGGTACGGTTCACGGGTGCGCACCCGAGTTCAGAAGACGTGTTCACACTAGCTAAACGTACCGTACTATGACGTCAAACGTACCCGGGTGCGGACCAAAAGTGCTAGTGTGAAAGCACCCTAAATCATATACACTATAGTATTGTCACAATCAGAGGAAGGAGAGGGAGTCAGATGTAGAAAACAGTATATATTTATTACTGTAACATCGTAGAGACAAGTATCAGGTTCAGTCAAAGGCAGTCTTTGGTAATGGGGATCCAGACAGAGGCTAGTAAGTATAGTCACTTCCCTGAATGGAGGATGATGACGAAGAGTAGATGCAGAGCAGTTGCGGAGCAGTTGCAGAGCATAGGAGGATATCAAGGAGAGGTATCAGGAAGGCTAGGGTGATCGTGTCCATGTGTGATACTCGACGGAGACTGTGTGAAGGGAGCTTATGAAAGATGTGCAGAGTGGAATCAGGTGGTGCACTAATAACTGGGTGATGGTGCACGGCTGGAAGATGGTCTGCGTGATTGTGACGGTTCCGAGGACGAGTAACTGACTGGGGACGTGACAGTACCCCCCCTTCCCCCTCCACGGGTGACTCCTGGCACCCTAGTGCGACGGCGGGGACGGCCACGACTCCGAGGAGCAGGTTGGTTGGGATGACGCTGATGGAAGTCGTCTAGGAGAGTGGGGTCCAAGATGTCGTTACGGGGGACCCACGACCTCTCCTCTGGGCCAAATCCCTCCCAATGGATCAGGTGTTGGAGTTGGCCGTTCTGCCGTCGAGAGCCAATAACTTCCTGCACTTCGTAGATATTGTCGCCGAGGATGTCAGGTGGCTCTGGAGGGGGAGGCGTCCGGGGGTCTGTAGGGGAAGAAGAAACTGGGTTAGAATAGGGCTTGAGGAGTGAAACATGAAATGAAGGAGACAAACGGTAGTGCTGGGGTAGGTTAAGTCGGTAGGTGACGGCATTGATACGGGAATGGAAGGTGAACGGCCCTATGTAGCAGGGACTCAGCTTCTTGCAGGGCAGTCGGAGGCGGATGTTCCGAGTGGACAGCCAGACCTTGTCCCCAGGATGGTAAACAGGAGCAGGAAGACGGTGACCGTCGGCTTGGTCCGTATACCTCCGGACTGCCCGTTGAAGGTGGACATGGGCTGAGTCCCACACCCTCTCGCTCTCCCGGAACCACCCAGGTGAAAAAGAAGTGCTCTTGAATATATTACAAATGTACTTGAAATGTAGATAGTATGTTTAAAGCACAATTAGCACAAAAAACATACTTACTTAAAGTGCATTTTAAGTGTGTTGGTTTGCATTTTAATGTATTTTTTATAAAGTATACTACAAATTGTCACGGTTGCAGGCTATGTGCACTTTCTGGTGTGTCTCTGTTTTTGTCTTATGGTTTTGTTTTGCT
>CAIGQQ010034599.1:5806526-5837542 GCA_903798035.1 Danio albolineatus | reverse complement strand
GGGCTGTGATATCTAATAGTTTTATTTTAATAATTTTTGTTCTAAAAATGAAGCACAGACGTGTTCTGTGTTAGGTTTAAAGGGCTCTTATTTTTTAATACCACATCTTGATAAAAGTTTAGTTGACACTGTGGGGAGGTCTGCAGTCAATTTAAGATGTAGCTGGCTTTTGAAATCAATCCGTTTATTTTTATACTTTTTAAGTGATAAAATAAGTTTTATACCTTACAGTGACAAAGCAGTATGGATTATGAGATTGTAAGGGGTTTTACTTTGTAATTACGGATAAAGCCATCCCGAACTTCCGGTTATTTAGTTGCATTAATTTGCTATTTTCTTTCGAACTTATTTAATATTTTATAAATAGTCAGTGAGAGACGCTAATGTATCGTGACAAACATGCGTTAGCAACAACAGTACATGTATTTAGTTCAGTTCTACAGCGCTCTACCGTAACACGCAGTATATGTGCGACCGCCAAAATATCTTGGCGGCTAGAATGACCGTTCATTTTGAAGTGGCGGCTGGCTTGACCGCAGTCACTCACGCGAACTAGCGGACGCGTCGAGTATAAATCAGCCTTAAATCAGCCTTCAGTCTCAAAAATAATCATACGCTCCGCCAGCTGAAATCATGTCGCGCGCACCCAAAGCGAACATCCGCAAACTCCGCGATGATGTCACATTCGCCGCACGCGAATTGGCTTCAAAGCTCCACTCAGTCAAATGTAAAAAAAGAGCATGGCATGACCGGCAGAGGGCGCGATGTACTGTAAAGTAGGAGAGCTCTTACCTCCCTCTGGCCCTCATTCCACTGACCCTACCATGCTTTTCCACTGGATTTTATTTTTATTAATAAAAGTGTGTTTTATTAATTTACTTCGCTGGAGTGGACATTGAAGTCATTTTCCAGAGAACCCATCAAGATTGCCCTGTGTGGTAAAGTTTGAATCTGATTTTTTTCTTGAACAAATACATAAACACGGTCCTTTAACTAAACTCTAGCTAAGGATCCTGGTTTATCTTTATTTAATTAGGGTATTAAATAAAGGCGATCCAGCACAAGCTTTACTCTCTGAAGAAATTAATTCTGCGTGATTTATAGGCTTTTTGATAAATGAGGACGTCAGCAATGTCCTCGTATTTCACCTCCTTTTTGTAATACCTGTGTCATACTTGTGTCATTATACAGATTTGTGTCCTGACATGTCCCAAAAACACATACACACACCTAGATTACTATAAAGGAATTATTGTAAATATACTGATTATTATTGTTTGATCCTAAAATGTGGATTGTTAATTGTACAGTTTATTCTATCTATTTTTATTGAATAAATAATTCAATAATGGATATGTATAATACATGTCAATATGATATATTGAATAATAATATGATGTATTGAATAATATGATATATTATTAATATTTGTATTTAATATTAAATGTATTTTACTACTTTTTACTGTGTTTTTTATTTTATAAGCATGTTCTTCTTTATGTAAACTTTATAAATGCTTTGGCAATACATTTATAACATTTGTCATGCTAATAAAGCAATTATTGAATTGAATTGAGAGAGAAACCAATGAAAACTAATTGTTTTTTTAAAGTGACTTAAAAAAAATTGTAATATTTCAGAGTGGACCATCAAATAATTATATCTATTTAAATATGTGTAAAAAGATTTATGTACTTGTCACTTTTATTGTATGTACTTGTCACTTTTATTGTACTTTTATTCTGTGTTGTCACTTGTCACTTTATGTACACTGGAAGCTTCTGTAGCCAAAGCAAATTCCTTGTGTGTGTGAAGCACACTTGGCAATAAAACTGATTCTGATTCTGATTCTGATTGTCAAGTCATTGTGACTGCATAGCAGTAACAGCAGGTGGCGATATGCACCCAGATTGCACCACGCCAAAAAAACGAACGAAGAAGAAAAACATTTCCGCTTCCGTTTACTCGTTAGAAAACGTTTAGCCAACACTGTGGGTGCAGTGAAGTACAGATACATATTAGCACGTTTTCTCTCTTTTTGTAAATAACTTATTTGATCATTAACGGTTGTTTTGGGTGGAGAGACAAAATCGAAAAGTTAAAATAATAACGAGAAAGCTTCATAGATCGCCGTGAACCATCTGGGGAATTACAGAGGTGAGTTTTGTTTATTGGCTATCAGTTGGTTTGCTACCAAAACCTCTTTTTAAAACATTTCATAGTAATAATATTAGTTTAGATGAAGAGAGTAGTTAATAGAGTTGCGATAACGTTAATGTTCTATTAAAATGTTGTAGTTGTTTGTGTATACTTTGTTTATATCAACAACTCTTGAGTCCATTAATTTGGAAAAGAAAACATTCCCAAAAAAGTGTAATGCACACACTTTGCAGGAAGGAGGGCTACACGATATTGGAAAAATCTGACATGGGTATTGATATACATATATAATTTAACCAGTCTACATCAATAGCTCTTCAATATTTGTTTGGGATGATTCTGTAGGGCATTGGGAGTAAAGTTGGTTTTATATCCGCACATTCAGTGACAGTTCCTTTCATTGTTTACCACAGTACTTTGAATATTCTGACTGAAATAACAAGTAAATGTATTGAGGTAAAGTTGGTTTTATATTCACACATTCGTTCAGCAACAGCTCCTTATATTGTTCACCACAGCACTTTGAATATTCTGACTGTAATTACAAGCAAATATGACTTCAAAACAACGTTAGCACTATTTAATTGACTGTAAAAAATAACCTACTTTGATAGTCACTGGCTCCTAATATAATTTCACTGTTTTGGAACTATTCTGGAAGAAATGAATCGCTGAACGATTCATATAGGAGTCGCTGGGATAATTAGATAAAAATAAATGCATATTATAAGACAATGAAAGTGTTTTTTTGACCATGCATGCATAGTAGCCTGCTGTTGGAGACCCCCAAAACCAAAATATGACTATTTTTAATGTATAATAGGGGCTCTTTAAACTCAATTGAAACGCCTTTAAAATGCATGCAAATTATAAACTACTTGCTCACTTGGCACTCACTTGTGAGTTGGCACTACTCACTCACTCAGTGACTCTGTGAATGTGACTATTGCAGATACAGACATTGTGATATCAATGCTGAAATGATATATTGTGCTGCTACCATACTTCTAATTATTATAAAAAACCTATAAGTAGTTACATTGTTTCGGAGGTAGGGTTGCACAATTAACCGAAAAAAGCTAGCATACTCTATTCGATCCTACACACGATCCTAATTCAGCTTTTCTGCAAATTAACTAATTATATTTTCAAGGTCAGGAGAGAAGCGTAAAGGCGGTTGCACAAGTCTTCACATTGTTTTATATTCTTTGCTCAGCTACATGGACACCTCCACATGGTGACAAAAGTGTATTTATGAGGTATAATTCAAAAATGTAATTTCTGTCATCATGTAATGATGTATTCATGGCTGCGAAATCGCAAATGAGCTGACGCAGTTTGTTTAGTACGGACTCGGAGACAACACGCTTGTGCCGACCAATGTTGTCTACTTTAGTGAACAGAACCTGCATAGGCTGTGAAAAACAGGTAATAAAGTTGTAAATAACATTCACTTTGCTGCAAACTGATCATATTACATGTTACAATTATGATTATGACAAGCATTTGGTTAGTTTTTTGTTTTTTTTTCATAGCGAACACGCAGTGTTGTGCATGAAAATACATGTTTACTGGGTCAGTATAACTACTCAGGCCCATGTAATGTTAAAATATAATGCAAGAGGGAATCTGATAATGACTATTGTCTCATTTTACCAGTGAAACAAAATGGTCTAATAATGTTGTCAATGACAAATGACAAGCATTTGTCTCAAACATAATAATTCAACTTCAACAGAATTATTAATAGTTGTATTCTGATGTCATCGCTGTACTGTGCGTTAACAACCAGAACATATTTAAACTCTGTTCAAGTCCAACATTCTAATTCTATACAAAATTTAGCATTTTAACCAACAGTAGACCTACGCATAAGCCTAATTTTGTTGCTTTACCATATGTTTGAGAAATATCAATAATAATAGCCTACTCATATTAACCTTTATTTTACATATACAGGAAAACGTATTTTAAGCAAAAAGAAAATCGTGATTCTCATTTTAGCCAGAATCGTGCAGCCCTATTCTGAGGTTTTATTAAATTAGAAATGTATTTTTAGTATATTCTGTAAAATACTCATCCATCTTGGAAAAGGAGAGTCCAAGGTTAAAAGGCGGAATTCTTGATCGCTGTACTTACACTGTTTTGTCAATATCATGTGAGTAGATTGAAGCTTTCAAAAGTGTATAGTGATGATTGTGAGCATCAGTTATCATCACACATTATTCAATTTTGTTTTGTTTGTTTGCTTCCTAGATTTTTCTCCAGGATGTCACTGCCTAAACGTGAGGTTGATGAACTGAGGCCATGGGTGGAACGCACTGTAAAGAAGGTCCTTGGCTTTTCTGAACCCACTGTAGTCACGGCAGCATTGCATTGTGTGGGAAAAGGCTTAGACAAAAGGAAAACCATAGGTAAGATGTTTTCCTTGTATGTAGTTTAGCTTTAATGAATAACAGCAGATAGAAATCGATGTTTACTAGCTAGTAGCTACTACTAGCTAGTCCGGTGAAAACGTCAGAGATATCAGCTTAAGGCCTTGGTATACTTCATACAAAACGAACTGAAATAATGTAATTCCAAATCATATTCGGCCGAAGCAGTTTTTTTTTTGTTTGTTTTAGCTCAAAACAGGTCACCAAAGCGAACCTTTGGGGTGAAGTTTGTTTTGGCTTATAATCACCTTTGAGCTGCCATTGGTCTATGGTAATTGTGCAATCATATATAGGTGTGTTCTGCCTTTTTCATTTTATGGTACAGATGTATCCGCACATGTACAATTGCTTGCAGAGATATGACTTATAGGGACCATATACTGGACAAGAAGCCCAAATCGATGGGCTGTATCTGTTTTATGAGAGAGCCTGCACCCGCTGTGCCATTTTGTGTCTGTGACAAACAGAAAATAAAGATGTAGTGGTGCATCTGGTAGAGAAGACTGGTTGCCAGTCTAAAAAACCATTGATGCAATTTGATCTGTCCGTGAAAGCATGGTAGTGGGCTTTGATTCGAGCGCATTTCATTCCATTCATTTATTAAATATTCTTGTTAATTAAAAAAACTAAATATGCGAACAAATTAGGATACAAGTTAACAATTGACCCACTTTCTTTTGGTGTACTGCCATCCCATTTATTATGCCTTTTATCAGGCATTAAAAAATTCAATAACAAAATAAGACAAACAGGTAATATTTAAACTACAGTAAATAAAAATGGTTATAAGACTTTTCTTCTCTTTTAGCCACCATGATTGTTGTGAAGCATCAGACATTTACAACACCGCATGCTGCAGCACAAGGTGGTTGAGTGTTCGAAAACAGTATATCCTCACAGCCTTCAAACTTCTTTTTGCCCTCAAAGGACGAAATAGAACTTCATTTTTGAAGTAAAGCAGGGCCTAAAACTGGCCTATGGTGGTTTTAAAATGATTTTTGACTTTTGTGTTAGGCCTATCTTAGTTTAATATAAATTATATTGGAAATTATATTGGAAATAAATTTATATTGGAAATGAGACTACTCGATGGTGAAATTTTTATTTAAATATTAATAGTTTTTGTTTTAAACAATACATCATTACAATAATACCGTAATTGCAAGGTGATACCAGCATTTAAATTGATTTTATTTATAGCACATTTTAGCTTTAGGTTTTTAATAATTGAATGTGGTTTTAATGAATTAAAGTATTTTTAAAAGAAAAATAATTCTGTCATCACAATTATACAAATAAATATTTCTTGATCACCAAATCAGTAAAACAGAATAGCTTCTGAAGGGTTGTGTGGCATTGAATAATTCAGTAATTGTGCAAATTTGTTTAAATAAATTAAGAAAAAATATTTTAACTAAAATTATTTTAGTGTTTAAAAATGTAATGCTTCTAAACAGCAGTTATAAATAAAGATTTAAATATTCTAGTTATAAGACTAGAAGAGGTTTGGTTTTGTCCATTGACCCTCTCTAGTTGCTAACTATAGTATAACAATATTTTCAGATAAAATTATCAAGTGTATCTGTTCGCTGACTGAAAAATGGGGGCATAACATGAAGGGACGTAACTTGTTTTAAGTTAAAGAGGCGTAACTTGCAGTTATTGAACCATGCAAGATGTCACAGAGAGACCTTGTTGGCAAGATGGCGGAAATACTTAACAGAGAACATTTTCACCAAATGTTTTCATGAGTTTTCTCCAAATGTATCCACAACCAATTAATTTGATATATCATTTGTTTAGCAACTCCACCATGCAACTCACTGACTTTTACATTTGTTTTGTCATGACAGTTACAGTAGCTTACTCGGCGTAACCAACTGTGGTTGCAAATGACAGTACAATGGCGAGCACATCAAGTATGAAAGCCTCTGCAACTCACAGCTATACTTTAAAAATGTGTTGGTTGGAGAAAGTGTAGACGTTATTAACTGTGATAGTTGGGTTAAGAGTTGAGGTAGATGTAGACAATAATAATGATGATGGGTGGGTTTAGGGTTGTGGTAGGTATAGACATTAATAACTGCAATGGTTGGGTTTAGGTTTGGAGTAGGTGTAGACGTAATAACTGATGTACTGTACCATCTTATTAACAACATAGTTTTGTCATGTGGGTCTTCATAACTGCAAGGTATGCCTCTAACATAACTACAAGCTACAAGTCATGCTCCTTTATGTTGCGCCCCTGTCTTGCAGTCTGCAGACAAGCCCAATTCAAAATGGTGTATACTTGTAAAAAAAAAAAAAAAAAATTGTGAACATTTTTTAAAAAGTTTTGACCGATGTCATTTAGGCAAAAAGAGGCTCTTCCTGTTTTGCTTTGTGTGGAAAAAAAATATTCCTCACCATAGGAATCTAGTACAAGATGTCCAAAATCTGATAGAAATTGACAGAGGTGGCACCACTTTACCTTCATACCTATAAAACAGTAACAACCTTGGCGTTAATTTAAGTGTTGTTGTGTAAGTAACTTCTAAAGTGTACTACGTTATAGATTAGTTACTGTTGCTTAGAAGTAATTATTTACCTTACAATGTCACTGTATTATAATTGTAATTTATGACTGCTGTATTACGTTTGAGTTACTTTCACAAAGATAACTGCAGGTGCAGAACTTATTCACGATATGGAAGATTAATTTTTTTTTTTTTTACAATATCCAAAAAACATTAAAACAGTGTTAAATATTTTGCTGATTTGTGTACTTGCAATATCCCATTATATGTTTTAAAGAATGTTCAAATCCAGAGAAGTAAGCCATTTTAACTAGGGACATGGACTGTGTCATAGTGCCAGTTACATCATGCACCCTTGATTTCCATTATTTATATAAAAGATTTCACAAAATCCTACTTCAGATTACGATGATAAGTCTTGAGAACAAGTCCTGTAGGGACTATAATTAAGACAACTCTCATGATTCCACTTTGTCATGCCATTATCAAACTGCTCTTTTGTTGTGAATATATGCCATCTAGCTGCTGATGATTATTGTCCCTTTAAGAGCATGCATGTGAACCCCTTCAATGATCTTTTTCTTTTTTGTTAGACCAGCTAAGACCATTTCTTGATGATTCAGCAAGCAGTTTCGTTGAGCGTCTCTTTGAAGCTCTGGAGGAAAGCAGAAACTCTCGTGGAAGTAAAGGAGGTGGAGAGAAAAACCGCAAAAGAGAACTAAAAGTATACAATTTTGAGCCTTCAATGTCTGAAGGAACATTTGTTAAATGTTCTTTTCTGAATCTGGTACTTAAAGTAGAAGTTAAATAAGCTTTTCTGGCTTTTTTCCCCAACCTCTTTGTTTAGGAAGTGTTTGGAGATGAGATGGAAGGAGTGAAGGATGTAGTCAGTGTGGAATCAGCTGTAAAAAAGAAGAGGGTGCCCCGCTTTGAGGAGGTGGAAGAACCAGTTGTTTTACCTGGTCCCCCTACTGAGAGTCCTGGCATGCTCACTAAGATTCAGGTAACACACGTACTAGAGGTGTTTGCTGAGGGGGCAGGGCTTGTGGTGTGGCACCAGTAATGTTACGCAATGTCTCAATCATTTTATTTTTAATTATTGCTATTATTAACTTAAAATGCTATTTTATATTTATATATATATATATATATATATATATATATATATATATATATATATATATATATATAAAAATACTTATTAAATACTTAATACTGTTGAACACATTGTTAAATTCTTTGTTAAATATATTTCTAAAGGAGCTGACATAAAATTGAAAACTCAAAACAACTTGAAGATACAAATAAAACAAACAAAAAAAATCTGAACAATTTGTTGTATAGTATAATGACACAAGAGAAAAAGACTGCTAAATTGTAGTTAATACTTTTGTATAAAAAGCCAACAGAGTATAAAAATCTTGATGGTTCTGTGGGTCTCATTTTTATTAGTATTTATTTTACAGCTAGGTTAATGGCCAGGCCATTCTAGCAGATTTTATTTTTTATTTGTCTTGGCTGTGTTTTGGATCATTGTCTTGCTGAAATGTCCAGCCTGCAGGGTTCATACGATCATGGAAAACCTGGAAAAGTCATGGAATTTTGACATGAAAAAGTTTGGGAAAAACAGAAAAAACCCACAAAGTTTTGGAAAAGTCATTGAAACAGATATCTGTATACTTGAATATAGGTTATTTACGTATTTTCTGTCCTTGGCCAATCACATACTCTCACATTATTAGTGCGAAATCTAAATCAATTTTACATAGATATAATATAAATTGAAACTAAATAGATTGTTGCGTATTTTACCATATGCTGTAATAAAGTTGAACATGCAATGTACGCATATGTAGACATTGCATGAAATATTACGTTTTTCCTGTGGTTTAGTTTTATTACATATAACTTAGTTTCTAAACTAATTACTTTTTCTTTTCTTTGTATGTATGGATTAGTTTGGTTGTAACTGACAGCGTGTCAGCGCCTTTAGAAATATGTTTTCTTTTTTATCCACTACATGAACATAAATCTTTCGTATGTGTGCTGTTTGATTAATAAAGCATAAATAGCTACTCTCACATTTGAAGACCTTACGTATGGCTAAAGGCTGCCGAACTTCGACTTTAATCATACTGTAATTGGGTTCATGTGACTACTGACCAAGAAAACATACACATACACAAATGGATTTAACAGCAGCAAAGATAAACTCTCATGCTCTTAGTGAGATGGGTTTTTTTTCTCAATCACTACTGTGATTATGGAGTTACTACAGCTAAAAAAATGCCACCTGTCAGTGACAAGTTGGTTTTCGCATTTTTAGTGCCTCATCACGTCCTGCTCTTTCCTGCTGCTCTGTTGTGTATACAGTTTTACGCTGTATTAACTAGGGCTGGGCAATTAATCAAGAAGTAATGGAAATCTACATCCAGAGCCTATAATCAATCTAATATTTCTAGGACGATTTTTTTCAGTTACTTTCCCTACCGCATGTGCAGTCACATGACACCCCTCTGTTAAAAGCGGAGACAGATTTATATTTTTGCAGCCACTTTGCAGCCACATCTGATCTCTGGTCAAGTAGGATGAGTGACCTTTTCTTGAGCTTTACTTTGCACTACATTGATGATAATTGGAAGCTGTGCTGAGATGCCTTGACGGTATTTTTTTCTATTACACTAAAATTATTAATTACATTAAAATGTTTGTTTTACAAAGATGCAAGACAAATACTGTTTAAAGTATTATTTACAGGATATACAAGAGTTGTTTTATTTAATTTTATTTATTTGATTTAAATAAAAGGTATTTTCTACTTTTAATATGGAAAGTATTGAAAAACATTTATTTTGTTTCCAAAAGAGCAATTTCTTTATTTATATATTAAGTTTTAGGCAATATGTGTTTTTATTTTAGTGTTTCAACGTTGCTGTTCAATAAATAATAACACATAGTAGAATAGTATGTGTTTCCTTCAATTATTTTAAAATCAAGTAATGCACCCTTCATTCAGAAATCTGTCACTTGTAATTTGTAAGCCTATTTACTGTACAAAACCTGCCAGTGAACTATAGGGGCAAACATTAAATAAATTAAATAATCATTCATTAATTGTAATCTAGTTAAAATGTTCAATGAATCGAGATTTTGATTTTAGGCTGAATCGCCCAGCCCTAATATTAACAGAATGAGAAAATCATTCTCATATTGCTCAAACACTAACATTACTGCACTTCTTGTTTAGACTTACTATGTGGAGTGCTGCTTATTAAAAAAACTCTTAACTTTTGCTACTGTTTATAAATGGTGTCGTACGGCGTATGCTATGGAGTTTTTGACACTTGAAAACAGACGTGGAAACACCGTTTCATGTTAGGGGGTGGGTTAGCATTGCTTTTTTTTTTTTTTTCCCCTCCTCTTTCTTTCTCTTTGGTTTAAACATTGTTTCACCACTAATGCATACACACTTTAAAGGACATTAGGAGAGGTACAACAATGAAAACATAGTTTGAAAAACAATTAATCTGCCTGTTATCTATTAAATTAATCAGTAAATAGGATAAACATCCAAATAGTTTTATTCAGGGCTTAAAGTTTTACATTTCCAATGATGGGAAAGGAAAGATGTAGCACATTCAGGCCCAAACACAGCTATTGTTGGATTTGTTGCACGTTCAAAAATAAAATTGAAAGTTCCTTGAATAAAAACTTAATTTAAAATCAGGTAGCTGAATAAATTAATGTCTCTGACTGGCAGCAAGAATGAGAGTGCAAACATCTGCATTTCACCATGCTGTCAAATCTAGTTATTATAAGCATTGCATTGTTGGATTTATTTTTAGTACTTTATTGTATCAATGTAAAGTAATTAGGTCAATAATAACATGGAGGTAAAAGATGGTTGGTTTAAGTGATTCTGGATTTTATTTACAAAATATTTAGTATGTACTTATTTTGGTACATTTTTCAGTGAATGATTTGCTTTTGTTGTTTTTGTCGCAGTATTTCTTCTTTGATTAAACTGACTGAAGAACAGAAATATGTGGTGATGTTAATGGTGACCACAAATAAGTGGTGCTCCTGAGCCACAGTATTCTTACCTTTTACCATATACTGGTTTTATAATAATAATAATAATACAAGTGATTTAGCCTATTCCCTGAAATAAAATAAAAATTACAATTGCCCAAGTTTAAAATTAAATATTTTACATCACTTGATGTATTATACATTTTTTTTGTGTGTGTGTGTGTTTTTTTTTTGCTGTTGTTGCCTTTATTGCTTATATGGCAATAAATAAACAAACTATTTCTTTCATGGAATGCCTACACAAGATTTTAATACTATGTATGAATTTCTGTCTTCAGATAAAGCAAATGATGGAAGCAGCCACACGACAGATTGAGGAGAGAAAGAAACAGCTAAGTTTTGTGGCTCCTACCCCCTCTTCACAGGTGAATGCCCGATTTATAGTGACTGACTTGTACCTATCTGTTTGTTTGTAGGAGCTGTTAAGGAATCATAAAATTACATGGCAAAAAAAATGTAAAACATGAGATATGTTATATGATTAACCGTTGTCATTAACCGTTGTATGTTATATGACTAGAACCGCCAAGGCAAATTGTAGATGTAATATATATATATATATATATATATATATATAAAATATTATTTTTGACAATAATGCATCACTGCTTCACTTCCCCTAAATATTTATGCATTGTTTAGTATTATAATTTATAGTTTAAATAGGAGAAGAACCCCAATAACATTTGAAAATTCGTTAGTTGGCCAAAACATCTAAATTTGTTCACATGTTGTGTCTTGGGTGCTCTGGATCAGCTGTCAGATGAGCCGCCAGATACTGATGTGACCTGGACACATCACTTATTTCACCACCATAAAACTCTCCATCATTCTCTTTCCATTGTCTTACTCATTGTGACCTTATCAATTTATTTATGATAACCTTTAATTCAGTGAGTGAAATGCGTTGACTAGCAAAGTTCAAAATGAAAACATAAGCAGTGCATAAATCTAGGTACTAAATAGCAGGTAAATTTGACCCTTGCTTGAGGTAAATTTGACCTTGTCCATGGTAAGGAAAGTGAAACCATTCAAAGTGACTTCAGTTTTGCATCAGTTTGGCTCATTTAGAAAAAAATGATGGTAAATGATGAGAAAAATGGTAACATTATGTCCCTGTGGTACTATGATGGCTTATTCAATTGATTGAATTCCATTTTCTATACCCAAGCAAGAAAATGTAACATCTAGAAGTTCATCAAGGATGTATATATTTGTTCTTAAAATCAAAGCAAAACATGCTTTTAACTCTGCTTTGGCATAATGGCTTTTTTTTGTAATTGTTACTAGCACAGCCTCTGCTTTTGGCAAGTTAGATAGCACAAAACTTAGCTAGCTTGTACTTCTCAATGCCTCTCTATATTAAGCTGGTTAAATGTAAAATTTAAAATTAAATCTTATTTTTTGGTACATGAGTAATGTTGTAGGAGGTTTTCATCTGCTATTGTGAATACCTTAACATGAGGCTTCTTGCACCTGCTTAATGATCTGTAAAGTAGAGGTCTTACATTCCTGTGGCTTTTTTTTAAATTCTTTATCTGAGATATGTTATTGTTCTCTGTCTTCCCTATAGTCCAGATTAAGTTCTTCTCAAACAGACTCTAGTACTCCACGATCTGCAAACCAAGCAGGGGGTGCAACCCAGTCCATCGCTCCCTCTCAGGCTGCTAATTTCATGAACGATGCTATAGAAAAAGCACGAAAGGCAGCAGAGCTGCAGGCCAAGATCCAGTCTACACTGTCCATGAAACCAGGAATTCTGGCTACTGTGGGAAACCCTGGGCCACATAATCTGGTAGCACTGGCCAACCTGCACGCCATGGGCATTGCACCACCGTGAGTATTAGAGAAATTGAAAGCCTAGGGCATTTTTTTCTTCTTCTACGTAATCCAGAAAAATAGGTTTTGACGAAGAAGAATTGAGCTCTAAAAATAATTTAAGGTTAAATGTTTTCTTATATCTGCTTAAAGGAAAGTAGAACCTCGTGAGATCACAAAGCCAACACCTCTCATTTTGGATGAGCTCGGACGAACTGTTGATGCCAGTGGGAAAGAAGTTGAGCTCACACATCGTATGCCCACTCTCAAAGGTGCCACAGTCTACCACAGAAATATGAATCTGGTACATTGCACAGATTAGAAGTCTATTGTTCTTCATGTTCTGTTTTTTTTTCCCTCTGTCTTTAGCAAACATCAGAGCTGTGAAGAGGGAACAATTTCGACAACAGTTAAAAGAAAAGCCCAGTGATGATCTAGAATCCACATCCTACTTTGACCCACGTGTGGCTCTTGCTCCTGCACTGAAACCCAAAAAAGGCTTTAGGTTCCATGAACAGGGGCGCTTTGAGAAGATAGCCCAGCGCATACGTACTAAAGTAGGCAACAGCATCCATCTTACTGATTAAAAAAAATCTCAGTTGGATGAATTTCTGATTTTTTAAATGAATTTTATCTTCTATCGTCAGGCTCAGCTGGAAAAATTACAAATGGAGATTGCTCAAGCTGCCAAAAAGACTGGAATACAGGCCTCCACTAAACTGGCTCTTATTGCCCCAAAGAAGGAGCTCGGAGAGGGGGAGATTCCTAATATAGAGTGGTGGGACTCCTACATACTGCCTTTCCATATAGAACTGTAAGAGCCAACAGCTTTCAATCTGCTCCAGATTGTTATTGAATGTACTTGACAAATTGAGCAGCAAAAGTTTTAAGAGAATGGTTTTAATAGAGTGACAAAATGTATTTACTTGCAGTTAGGGCTTAATGATTAATTGAACTTGAGTTGGAAGTGTGATTTGAAATGTTGCAATCTAATCACAAAAAACTGAAATGTGAATGCAATATAAAAACATAAAACACAAATCTGTATCTGAGCACATCTGACTCTCTTTGCTCTGCCTAAGTAGCATTGGTAAAATCAACCGTGGGTAGCGGTATTAGAAGGAAACTGGACAGTGCGGTGGAGTGATGATGTCATCTCCCTAGTCAGAGTGTTCATATAAACTCTTTTTAATCATGCGAAGATTTAATTCATCAATCAAAGTTTAGAATTAGAAGATTGAAGTGATTGCTAACCAAACAGAGAAAAAGTTTAAATCATATGATCAAAACTATTGCTAAATAAGAATTTAAAGAGCTGCTTTTTTTGTGAAGCACACACAATGCATTTAAAATAATGATTACACATGTTAGGGCTCGCTGATATCAGATTTCTCCTATATTCCTATATTTCTCCTATGCAGCCCTAACACACACATACACATTGGCTATATTTACATAGTTAAAAAGTAATTAGACATTAATTAGAACATTTTGATATTTTTATAAAATTGCATAGCTCTAATTGTAATCATGCTGTTCAAAAGCTATATGTGACTGAATTTAAAATTTCATTATTGTATACAGTGGTGTTTTTTTAATAATTAACAAAACTCTCAAAATTGTCTTTCTATTTTTTTTTTTTTTTAAGATCTGCACATACAAATTTAGATGAGGTGGACATGCATGGAGTCACCAACCTAGTTGAACATCCAACCCAGATGGCTCCACCAGGTATTTTTTCACTGAATATTAAACCCTCCAACAGAGAGAAATTGGATACATTTTTAAATTGAAATAAGTCAGTGATTTTCATTTTTGTCTAATCTTTTTTCTTTTTTGTTTTATTCATTCAGTGGATACCGACAAGCCAGTTACTCTGGGTGTGTATTTGACTAAGAAAGAACAGAAGAAGTTGAGGAGACAAACTCGCAGAGAAGGCCAGAAAGAGGTGCAGGAAAAAGTCAGATTAGGTCTTATGCCTCCACCTGAACCCAAAGGTACATCACCAAACCTACTGATTTATGTAATATGTTTTTTATTGGCTATAATTATGTTGTGTATGTAATGTTTGCTTTATGTTTGGTTGCAGTGCGGATCTCCAATCTGATGAGGGTTTTGGGCACAGAAGCTGTGCAGGACCCCACTAAAGTGGAGGCCCATGTTAGAGCACAAATGGCAAAGAGGCAGAAGTGAGTTGTTTTACATGTGCAGAGAATTGGTATCAAAGCTCGAATACAATACAATCAGAAAATTACAACCCCAGTAATTCTGTTGTTGAGAAGATTTGTTTGGCACATGCTACTAGTTTAATAGTATTCCTAGTATTTAGAAATAATTAGTTGTGAACTGATCTTAATGTTTCATGGCATATTCTGATTACTATTACTATTTAAAAAGCATTATTATTACCAAAGTAATTCATCACTTTGGAATTATAAGGTTCTGTCTGCATTCTGAATGATTTTGAGATATTGAGCTTCAAAGTTTTTGCATTCCATTGCAAACAGTACGTTTGTAACATTTTTTTTAAATAAAAAGTTTTAATGCAAACAACTTATATAAAAAAACATCCTATAATGTAAATGTGTCAGTTAATAAGAATATGTCAATAACTCAATTTTGACAATGTTAATTTTAAGAAGGATTTCAAATATGTCTGATGTGTTATCATCTGTGTTAAGGGCACATGAGGAGGCAAATGCAGCACGCAAACTCACAGCAGAACAAAGAAAAGAGAAGAAGGTGAAAAAACTTAAGGAGGATTTGAGTCATGGAGTTCACATTGCCGTTTACAGGTACATGATGCATCTGATAATATCTTCTATGCTAAACACACTATAATTTATTGACAAAACTAGGGCTGTATGATTGACAAAAATCATAATTGTCGATTATTCCTTGAAAAATTGCTTGAATTATTCCTTGTAATTTCGATTATTAGTTACGATTATCATAATGCACATTTATTGATGTTTAAAAAAGCTTAATTTCATAGTTCTAAGTAATTACATGCCATGATATATAATAATAATAATAATAACAATAAAAGTAACTTCTCATTGTCAGTTTCTTGAAATAAAAAAAAAATGAAATATGCATGAAACTATATAATATAATCAAATAGGCCTGGCCAATGTTGCAAAAAAAAAAAAATTAAGATATGTTTCATATCATTCGTTTACGATAATCCTAAATGTATTTTTTTTTATTTAACCACTTTATTTTAATTTACCAACATTATTAAGGCGAATATTTTTTTATAGTCAAACAAAAATATTTGAACAAAACATCTCATCTCTTTATAAGAAAATAAACACAAGCGTTAAAGAGACTCAATAATAATCATACAGTAAACCTCAAACTCTGTAAACAAAACGAATTTAGATAATCAAATCTGACCTTTCAAGTAAAGGAACCAGCCTTCATTATTGAAAGTTCATATTGCAACATTACAAATTGTGAAGTTTAATGACTATATTACCACTATGCTAAAAAATCTTTCAGATGGGGAGCTAGTGGCTGGGATGCACAAGAAAAAAACTAAAAAGACATCCTTACATCCTTTTTATTTAAAATCTCACTGCTGCTATACGGCACTCATATCCATATGTATTGTTATTCTGACCTGAAGTGACATGCGTGAGCGCAAGGTTTCCTTCACCGTTTTCAATGCGCTTTGTACTTACGCTCCCATGGCATCTCTCGTAACTAGGCAACTTTCAACAGTTTTCTTAGAGGATGACAAACACACAAACCATTGCTGCAACTCCGTTTCAAGTTTATGAAGAAAGTGGAAAGCACTGCAGCGTTTGGATGCGCTGTGTTTGTCTGAGGTCATTAGTCTACCATTATTACTGAAATGCGTATATTCCAGCAGATTGGTTAGTTCTACTTAAATGAATAGTTGTGTGCTCGTGGCATTCGGAAAAATTCAGATGTTTTTCAACTAGGTGTACCTAGTCCTATAATCAAATATAATACTTGATACTGTATACTGAATAGTTTAGATTTGTTGTTTGATTAGCATTAACAACACAGACAGCAGGAATAAAATGTTTTCACTTTAAGACTGTTCACAGATCTAGCCATGAAAAAGCTGGATATTAGTGTGGCATATATTATAAAAATATCCTTAAATTAAACCTGGATTCAAAGTCTATCAATCTTTAGGCCATCCGTTTCGTGTAGGACCAGCACAGATATCCACGTCCACCGATATTGGTTGATTCATAGCATGTTCTCAGTCAGCAAAACAAAGCAAGATTTGTAAAGAAACCTGTACCACAACAAACACAGACAGCCAGCGCTAAATTATTGAGTTGTTTACCAGTGGTGTAATGCATCACAAATCTCAATGGATCACATAGCAGTTTTTGAGTCACAAATCGGACCATTTTTATATTTCGAGAATAAACAAATACTGTAATTTACTTTCCATTTTATTACAAATGTAATTTATTACTGCAAGAAACCTTTTTTTTGTTTACATGACTAAGAACTTGTAATAATAAGTAAAATAAAATCAAGATATAACCAGCTGAATAATTTTTTAAAAAATATACAATACTATGAAAAATCGTCTTCGCTAATGTTGCAGCTAATGCTAAATGTATAACTCTAACATAATCCTATTTATATTTTAGTCTCATTTTCATTTAATGCTTCAATAACTCACTCATAAAAACCAGACTAGACGTATCATTTTTGAAGAATTCTTCATTCATGTTTTTGATGGCTGGTTGTTGACACCCATTTAGTTAAACTATGTAATTGCTACCACTTATATTTTTGAGCGACACATTGCAAGAAACTGTGATTTTAATCTTTACCACTAACATGTGTTAATATCTGAACTGTAAACTGTTATCCCAGTTCTGATTGTTTGTAATTTTGCACCTAACTGAAAAGGGTAAAAACTGAATCTCTTTCTCAATCAATCGCAGATTTGAATGCATGGCATTGAAGGAATTATAAACATATGCAAATCATGATCTTTATAAATTAGGTAGTGTGGGGGCTCGTTCTTTTAATGATAAATTGTGCAGCTATACACTGAATGCATTAATGCAGGATTAAAAGGTATTGACAGAAACACCTTTAATAACCTAAGAAAGCATTAAGGTGCCAAGACTATTTCCATCATCATTATGTTTTACAAGCAAGCCAAAATGCTTTCATACATGCAATTTGAATGATGCAGCACGTGGTCTCTCTGCAATCATTACAAATTTTCAATTAATCTACAATATATATATATATATATATATATATATATATATATATGTGTGTGTGTATGTAAATAAATATATTAATCAGTGAGTCACGTGTGTGTTGAACCGTGGGTTGTGATCTGAATGGATAACAGGTAAACTTTGATCCGTTACGTCCCTATTGTTTACTGAAGTGCTCTGCTTTGCTCTGTAGAATTCGGAATCTGCACAACCCAGCCAAGAAGTTTAAAGTGGAGGCCAATGCAAACCAGCTGTACCTCACTGGCACTGTGGTACTGCACAAAGATGTCAACATCGTAGTCGTGGAGGGAGGTAAGCAAATGTTATCATTTTTCTTTAATTTTCTCTAAGATGGGTTATTTTGGTTATTATTATTATTATTATTATTATTATTAGAATTACTGTCTGTATTCAATGACTTCCTCCATTTAGGACCCAAAGCACAGAAGAAGTTTAAGCGATTGATGCTGGCTCGGATCAAATGGGATGAGCCAAATTCCAAGAGAGATGGTAAGGTGGTATACAATAGCTGCAGACATTTGTGAACTGTGATTTAAAAACTGATCGTTTGCTTTTCTATTATTTCTTTTAGAGCATCACGATTTAGATGATGAGAATTCCAGGAAGAATAACAAATGCTCATTGGTCTGGGAGGTAATTGTGTACCTGTATTACTCTTATAGAAGCTAATTTGTGTTCTTTTTGTTACCATTTGCTATCTACTTTTTGTTTTGACTGATAATTTCATTTCGTTTTTACTGCTCTGTGGGTAGACAGTAATTACACTCTTAAAACAGGTGTAAAGCCCTCCTCACACTGTGGGATTTTAGCCACGATTTTGTACTCTGAGACAAATTTGGGAAATACTAAAAGATTCCTGAAATCCTGGGCTAAAACCTGTGATCTTTGATCGTTGGTTTGGCATGTTCACAATGCCTGTTGCGATCAGATTTTTCCTCCAATGAAGTTCTGGCAGTGTCAGAAGATTTCTGACACTTTCCTGCAGTGTGACAACAGCTGCCATAAGTGTCAATCCAAGTACCAATAGGAGTGATGAATTTGATGACCACGGGGAAAAGTCAAAACATTTTTTTTCTTGCTAATTTTTATTATTGAGGCGTGCTGTGTGCAAAATTGCAGCTAGAGTTTGTTTACATTTGCTGTGAGGAATCATTTCAGAACGTGGGATAGTGAAAGTGTCATGGGTGGATGACGTCAAGCTCACGTTTTGTTTCGTGTTTAATGCTCATTGTCATTCAGTCTGACTTTATGACAGCTGAGATTTTACAGTGTGGCATGTGAGCCATGGTTATTCAGTCTGACATGCTACAATCATTCAGGATGATAAAGAATTGCACAGTGTGAGCCAGCCTTTAAAATCAGCACAACCTGTTATTTCTTAACACACCTTTGTGTCCAGTTAAGGCACAAGTTAATTTTAAACTCCATCTAGTGTTGTTCCTGTTAACACAGTGTGTTAAATTACTTAACATACTAATGTGTCATAAATCACACACTTTGTCAAAAAAATCTCAGTTTTAATACATGTATATTTATTGTAGCAAAATTAGCTCATATGGAATTGTAAATAATTTATCGTTACTTGTTATAATAACGCGTCATACGTTAATGAAAAACCTGGAAAAGTCATGGAATTTTGACATGGCATTTTCCAGGCCTGGAAAAGTTTTGGAAAAACTGTAAAACCCACAAAGTTTTGGAAAAGTCATGGAAATTAGTTCATAACATCTGAATACTTAAATATAGGTTAGTTGTCTTGTTTTCTGTTCATGGCCAAACACATGCTCTCACATTATTAGGGCTGTGTGAATATTATCTAAATTAATTTTACATGGATATGTAAGGTTCCATTTATTAGTCCAATGACGGAGCTAACAGTATGGGTGAAGGTAATTGCATGTAAGCCTTTTAGCACATGTGAAAAGAAATATTTTTACTTATGAAAACGTATTTTAATTCGTTTCCAGCTCCGAATTTAATCTGACTCCAATTTATTATAATTTGAATGCTCATACATAAAGAAAGTTTGATTCAACTACTAGATTATATGATATTAAGTCAGTGAAATATGAGAGTTTAAATAAGAATTGTACATTTATTTTTCAGGTAAAGATTTTCCATTCCAATTCACATAATTACACAAGATAAGCCAATTCAGATTGTACAACAGAGTTAAAGATTAATACCTGACCATGTAGAAAGACATTACGACATATAAGCTCTGAGACAGAGCCCAGAAACTTATACATTGCAACGGGGTCTTCTGGTTACAGAATCCCCCGATCTGTACAACATCTAAACCTTAAATACCCAACAGGGCGTCACAGTGACCCCTGCCTAGTGTATTGATGCGTTAATCATCTCTGGAGGGGGAGCATCTGGCAGAGATTTCATCAAAGTTAAAACCAAATTCAACAAATACCAGTGAAATATTACAATGACCTTAAGATCACTTTACCAATCACACAGAGACATTTAAAATGATACCAAACATGAATATAAAACTACAAGATGCACCAAGTTAAAACCTTGAACATTTTATGTGAAATGTATAGGGCTGGGTATCGTTCCAAAATTTTCGATACCAATACCGATACCCTGAATTCGATACCGGTTCCGAACGATACTTTTTTTGATACTTTTATTTTAAGAAATATATTTTAACAAGATTACATAACACAATCTCAGAGAAACTTTGGTTTTATTTTTTTCAGGATGTTTGTGACACTTTTCACAGCAGGCTTATCTTTGAAGACCAATAAACAAAGAACAAAAGCACAAAATGAACAAAGTGTATTTAACACAATATATTAGTGCAAACAGTTTTAATAAAGTTCAAGCAGTTTTAAGTCAATCAATTTTAAGTATTTGTGAGGCTTACTGCTGCTTAAAGGTTTAGTTCACCCAAAAATTGAAATTCTGTCATTAATTATCTACAAATGAAGATATTTTGGATTTAATCCAAGAGCTTTCTGATCCTCACATCGTTGAATATTTATTGAAATTATTTTTGTTTACTTTGCGCACAGAAGTATTCTTGCAGCTTCATATAATTATGATTGAACCACTTTTATCACATGGACTTATTTAAACTATGTTTTTGGTTCCTTTCTGGACATTGAAAAATGCATATTCAGTAAATCTATGGGAGGATCAGAAAGCTCTTGGATTAAATCCAAATTATCTTTATTTGTGTTCTGAAGGTAAACAAAGATCTTATGAGTTTGGAACAACATTAGGGTGGGCATTTAAATAAGACAAGTTTAATATAAACTTCATCATTTACTGTTAACCTCAAAGCATTTTAGTATTGTATGTCTGTTTACATTTCGGAGCCCCAGCCATCGCGCAGTTATCCTCATCAGTCACGGAGGACGCTTGTGCTGGGCACATTGTTGAAGTCAGGAAAATACTGAGGATGATGATGATGATGATGACTGCGCTGGCGTGATCTTCTTGCAGACAAACACGGAGCAACTTTCTGCTCGTAAATTAATTCCGTGTACTGCGAGGTGTTTTATTGTTGCGCATACATTTATACATGTGACAGCATTCACTAGTTGTGCTTGTTTCTCCCCTTTAAGAGAGCGGAAAGTGACGGGGTGTGTTCCCCCTTTAAGAGTGTGTTTCCCCTTTAAGCGTGTGTGTCGAGGAGGAAAATAAAGCGATCGATTCATAAAGTGTTCATCCCGCGCTTGATGTCTCTTCTTTTAATTTTCTCCGCGTAAACGGCCACATTATCATATTAGACGTGTTGCCAGTCTTGGTCGCGATAACTTTTTTACAGATATTGCATCGCACGCTGTTGCCGCCAATCTTTGCATAATGTAGCCATACTTTTGATCGCCTAAACATTTTTTGCGTTGAATTTATGATATGCTTTAAAGTGTAGTGTACGCATTACAGCCTCACATTTGACAAGCTCTGGGCGAGTGGGCGTAATACTGCCGTAAACTATTGATTTTCAAGACAGCCTCGCAGCAGGCTGATTCAGGCTAATCACCAGCATTTGATCCGGGCATATGTTAAGGGATGCCGCAGGTTTTCTAGCTCACTGACGTTGACAAGATTATACCCTTGGGTATCGAAATTTGGTACCGAACGAAAATGATTTTTTCGATACTCGATAGTATCGAGACGATTCGGTCGGTGCTTAAAAAGTATCGAACTCGATACCCAGCCCTAGAAATGTAAATGGTCTACTCTGATGGAGCAAGGACATACGGTCAGGAAGAGAGCTCAGGATGATTTGAATAGAACAGATGAACAGCTGGTCTTCTGATCTTCTTAGATTAGCCAGTTCATTGTTTTAATGCCTGACCATTCTCGTGGTCTTGTCTCGTGGAATTCCATAACAATTTTCAGGGTTTATTATCATGGAGAGACATAGCCAATTCTTACAGATACAAAGATTAATTTAAACTAAACAGAGTGTGTCACACTTTATTTTGATGGTCCGTTTGTTGAATTTCGGTTACATTGCAAATAATTCTCATTAGATTATAAGTAGACTGTTAGGTTGGGGTTAGTGTAAGTTGACATGTACTTGCAAAGTTTCTTATAGTCAGTTAAATGTCTGTATCAACAGATATTATGTAGACAGTCTACTAATACTCAAATGGACCATCGAAATGTTATCACAGATTGTTGCATGTTTCATGATATGCTGTAATAACTTTAAACTTGTATTGTTTTTCTTATTTACCATGTATACGAAGACATTACATGAAAGATTAGGTCATGAAAATTTACTTGAAATTCATGGAAAAGTCATTGAGTTTTAGTAGTAAAAATGTGTATGAACCCTGTAATAATAAACATATTTCAATCAGTACATTCCTCCAGCAAAGTGTAAAGGTAACTCTAATATTCATTCAGAATTTTAAGAAGTTTGGATTCAGCATTTGTTTTTTGCGCTTTCTCTTTGGTGTCTTGGTGAATGCAGTGCACATGCATGCGTCAACGCAGCAGATCTGCTTGAACGTCTGCAGATGTACAAATTTACATTTGTTGACAAACAGTTTGGGCTATTAAACACCAATTATGGGAATTGTCGCCCTGACAAAAAATACATATAAATACATTTAGATCATTTACTTTAAAGAGCCCATATGGTGGGTTGAGAACGGTTAAATTTCACTTTTTGAAGTCCCAAACAACAGGATGATATGTATGCAAGGTTAAAAAAAACTTTCGATGTCTTATAATATCTATTTATTTTTACCTCATTTTCCCACCGACTCCCATATGAATCGTCTGAGCGAGTCTTTTTCCCCAAGCACCTCCTTTCCGTGACGCTACCACGTCACGTCACCACGTCATGTCCTTTACGTGTCAGCAGCCCAATGCCAAAACATATTGAAAACGGATCACTGCAGTTGTACAACAGCGTATTGCTATATTCTTCATCATAACAACAAACATTCAGTAATAATTAACACTTCATGGACTATTGTAAGCCAACAAATAGTTTCATTCGGCAGTAAGCTAAACGGCTACCGCTACATGCTGCACGGAGCAAACAAAATACAGACAACTACATCCATATTTACCTTGTTACAGTCAACACGACTGGAAGAACACGCAGGTCCAAATAAACTGGGTATTGATCCATCCTTTAACAACAACCGTGCAACAAATCCCGCGTCGTAAGCTGGTAGATTTGTGTAGCTCTCTTCAGAGAGATGACGTGAATACAGCACCTTGTTGGGGCTATAATTCTCAGTTTTTTTACGAAAAAAAACTCAACCACTCCAGGTAGGGAAAGAGGTTTCCAGGTAGGGAAAAGAGGTTTCCAGGTAGGGAAAATAACACAGCTTTTCCCTCGCACTTCAGAGCATAGCGTCTACGGGACATGATTTAACCGGAATGCCGATAAGTTTAGTAAAGTTAGCAGCAGTCGTGTTTCCCGGATCAATAACTCATGACCGAAACATTGTTCCTACACAAATAGCACCTCTTTTCAACCGTCGCAATGTATACAATCACCTACAACCTTATTTTCCTAAAAATGAGCTTTGCCTACGTGCGGGACGCATTATATTAAACTGTGCGCAGGCTGCAGAGAGCGATCCTTAGGGACCGTCTACAAAGAGCAAAACGCGAAAACCAATACTACCGAAGCTGTCAATAACTTCTCTCTAAATCTTTATACTGCCATCAAACAGTATAAAGATTTACTAAGATATTACTCAGATCACACGTCACTGCTGTCCCGCTGGTTATGCTACAACACTTACTGCAATACAGTGCTTGTTGTCTTCCACTTTTCCTTCCTGTCTGTGGGCGGGGCCGGGCAGTTCTATTTTCCCGGGTCTGCTCGCGCAACTATTATGTTTCGCGTTGACGTCAAGCCGAAACGGCTAAAGACTCGTTCTAATAACGATTCATTTAAACAACGAGTCGACTCTTTTATATATGAATCAATCGTTTTAAACACTTTGCACTTTCAGATTTAAGCCTTAGCTGGACATTTCACTTTACTTAGAGCTGTGTAACACTGCATGGAAGGTCATTTTCAAAAATCCATAATATGGGCTCTTTAATCATACTATTGGAATGTGAAGAAACTTTCAACCAGCACAGCAAAAAAATGTTCCTTTGGACAATCACATACTGCACCTTTAAGCTTCAAGCTGATTGGATGAACAGTTAAAACAAGTTCTGTTGGGTGTTTGTTGATGTTTTGTTTTTTTGTTTTTTTCACATCTTCCCTCAATTTACACACAATCTACAAAATATATAAACACAAGATGTTAAAATAGCCATAATATATTTTTATTTTATTTATTTTATTTTTTGAGTACAGTATGAATTTTGCAATTCTAACTAAATCTGTTGTAAATTCAACTATATCTTTTTTTCAGGGTACATCCAAGGAACGCAGCTATGGGGAGGTTAAGTTTAAGCAGTGTCCAACAGAGAACATGGCTCGGGAACATTTTAAGAAGCATGGCACCGAGCACTACTGGGACTTGGCTCTGAGTCAAAGTGTTCTGGAGACAACCGATGACTGAGCTATAGACAGAACTCAGAAGAACAACAACTCACAGTGGAGTCTATGACAATTTGCAGAGTTTTTTTTTTTTTTTTTTAGAGAGAGTGATGGATTAGACTGGCATAGAGAAGCGCATGTATATATCTATAGTTTGAGTGAATAAGAGAATAATTGTGCTTTATGTACCTGCAGTACAGGTGTGAAACAATGCAAGGCTTTGTTACAAGAGCTGGTGTCATGAACTAGGATGTTAATCCTAATTACAAGGGTTGACACTGGTTTTGAATCTCTTGTAACCGTTTTATAGTGTAGGCTGTGCAGTTTTTGATTTTCTCTACCTTTGTTCCATCTTGACTGCTCCTTTCGGCACATTGATTTGATCTTTTCAGTTAGTAAAAGTCAGTACTGAAAAGAGATAAATGCCACTGTAGTTTGTGACAGGATGATCAAACATGTTTGAATACAAGCATATTAGATTCTGTAAGGCAGCCATTGTTGTTACTGTCGTTTAATGGAGAACTTTTTTTTTTTTAATTCAGGCACACTTATTCATATTCATGTCAACCTTTTTTTCCCTCCCCATATTTTGTCAAGGAATCGGACACAACAAGTAAAACCTATTAAATCTGTGCCTAAAAAAGTGTTTGAAGGGTTCACATTCTTTTAAGATGTATAACAGAATTTCTTGCATTTAAATGGCATATTCTTAATTTTACTATTAATACCACATTGGTGATTTCTAGGGTAAAAGATGCTAGAGAAGACAAAGGATTAAGGGTGACCCGTTTCAGATCCTCAAACTCAAAATAGCTCTACTAGGAGACTGTTTAAAGGCAAAACTTTTGCAATCAGTTGTATTATAATTGTGTTACCATCCTTTTTTTGTTTCCGAAGCTTTAGATGGGCCTAAACAAACAGTTCATCCAAATTGGTCTCCTATATCATACTATTAATCTACAAAAATACAATATCACACAAGTTACCATGTTGATATGGTTCTGTATCAACACAGCTATGATTGCCTGTGAACTGAGTAACATTGTTAATAAGGTACCACACTGACAGTCTTGACTACAATAAAACAAGTACCTTATTGCTTTATAAAATAGTTAGCAAACAGTATGACTAATAAAGCCAAAATGTGATACTGAAGTTCATCAAATGCTATCTTTCTGCAGGAAAATTTGTTCCCGACAGTAACATTAAAAGATAACAGAATGTCCCTGTGTTTGTAACCAGCCTCAAATGATGGCGCGCAAAATAAAAAAAAGACTAGAACTGTTTATATGCACGCTGTTGTTTATTTTCCAACCCAATGCATATTTTTTTCTGCCACAATTATATTTTTTTCTCACACATGATGATCTCTCACCATTAAAAAAATATTTGGGTTTATTCAGCGTAGTTTAAACCAGACCAATTAGCATTGACTACTGTAATGGTATATTTTTCATACTGTTCTCTCATGATGATTGGTTGCAGCTTGTTGAAAGTAAATTCCTACAAGTTTTAATAGTTGTATCGATTAAGTTTTGGAAAGAATCTTGGAGTTGAAGAGGCATGTTAATTCTCTTACCACTTGTTTAAGATTCTTTATTCATTCATTCATTTTCTCGTCGGCTTATTCTCTTTATTAATCCGGGGTCGCCACAGTGGGATGAGCCGCCAACTTATCCAGCATTTGTTTTTACGCAGCGGATGCCCTTCCAGCCGCAACCCATCTCTGGGAAACAGAGCCTACCCAATTCACCTACAGTACACCACATGTCTTTGGACTGTGGGGGAAATTGGAGCACCCGGAGGAAACCCACGCAACCACAGGGAGAACATGCAAACTCCACACAGAAATGCCAACTGACACAGCCGGGGCTCGAACCAGCGACCTTCTTGCTGTGAGGCGAACGTGCTACTATTTACGCCCCCGTGGTGCCTAGATTCTTAATTATCTAGACAAATATTTTAAAAGTGTTCACTAAATACAGTGCTCCGCATAAATGAGTACACCCCTCACAGATCTCTTTTATATGAGTATTTTCAACAGGATGCTTTACAATAATATATTTGTGCATATACATTAGATTAGTCAGTATATATTTTAAATATTAGTCAAAGATAACACATGCAGTTTTTAAATTATTAATTAGGCAAATTAATATTAATATGTATCACTAGGGGAAAACAAAGTCAGTGCAGGTTTGACAGTGCACATGCACAAGATCGACTTGGGTAACTTTGGTAAAGAGGGGGAGGCCAGACAGACCTGGCAGGCCCAGACATAGTGTGCATCCTCTGAGAAAATGATTCTACTCCACATTGAGAGATGTCAGCTTTGGTGGCTCGGGCATCTGACTGAGATGCCTACCTACAGTAGGGAGGTGTTCTAGGTGTGTTCCACAGGTAAGAAGACCCAGGACACTCTAGAGCAGGGGTGCCCAATCTTTTTCTTATGAAGGGCCAAAAAAAAAAAAAAAACTTGATTGACAGCGGTGGGCCGACAGTACAAATACCAAACTTCATAGCATTAAAGTAGCCATGAGTAATTTCTTATTTTTTTATACATTTAAAAATAAATAGAAAACATTGCTTTATATTTTCTAATGCAGTATCATTTAAGACGATTCATAATGAACTTATTACAGTAGAATTCTTCTGAATACAGTCAAGCTGCACCTGATTTGACCTGCATGGTCAAGTAACAGTATTTACTTAAAAAAAAAAAAAAAAATCTGACTCATTTACAGCAATTAATTAAAATATTTAGTTTTATTTTTTGAAGCTCAGCAATAGCAGGCATTTGACCCTGTCCTCCCCATCATTCTCATTCTCCTCAGATGGGATGGCGGGCCAAATCAAATGTTACCATGGGCCTAGTTTGGGCATCTCTGCTCTAGAGGGACAATCTCTTGGCTTGCCTGGGGATGTCTTGGAGGAGCTGGAGGAAGTGTCTGGGAAGAAGGAGGACTGCTGCCCCATGACCCTGCCCAAGATAAGCAGAAAAAATGGATGTATAAAACATCCATGTTGCAAAAAGATCAATAAATATACACTTGTCATGAATAAAATCAGCTTATGGCATTTATTTTCTTTATTTTTAAGTTTGACACAAAACAAAAAGAATGCTGGGGTGCTTGGCTTCCCTCTCAGCTCTCGTGTACTTCAGGCAGCTCCTAAGTACTATCTCTTTGTCCCAATTACAATAAAGAATGAGATTTTACAAAAGGTTCAGTATTATAACATTAATGCGTTATATATTATGAACTAATATTCCCCCTCCCACTACACTGTGTACATTACCCTAAACAATTTTTTTTAAATGTATGACTAATAAAACATTTAGTCATGTGATGTAATCAGACACTTATGTAACATATTAGCACTGTTAAAAAAAAAGTTTATTAGTTTCTTCATCCAATCAGAACGCATATGCAAAACACAGGTTAAGACAAGGAATCTTAAACTTTCCATTGGAAATTAGTTTTTCATTGTTACCTTACCTAATAAAGGTCAATAGCCAAAGCCTGTTTTCTTGATTTTTGCACCATTTGTGCTACATTTTCTGAGTGCTAAAAATAATAAATAATTTATAACTATATATAATAATAATGTATTTCATTATAAAATTGAGCATGCAAACAAACAAACAAAAAGATCATGTGGTGTTTATGTGCATTGGTGTATTTTGTATGCATACTGTATACGCTTGATATTTACTCTCCATAATGCTGTTACTCTCCATAATTGCTGTTGTAAAAGTGCAATATAATGAAAATCTGGACACACGCCTACTGTAGATCGAATTTAACAACTATCAGCGATATAAACACTTTACTTTAAAACTTAGGTTTGCAATATACGACTTACGGACACAATTTCGTTTTGGTAAATCATGACTATTAAATCATAAAGGCTGACGTTTTTTGTTTGTTTGTTTGTTTTTCCTTGTGTCGGATGGGCTCTAAAGCATTCTCCCTATTCATGTCACAAAAAGCAGAGCTAAGTATGACGTTTTTTTCTTGTGTCATGCCATATGGACTCCAAAGCATCCTCGAGATTCACGTCACACACACACAACTCGTGTTTTAGCTTAGCAGTTTTAACAAACCATAAACTGTATATTTTTATCATTATCAAACAGGTCACATCCCTTAAAGTGGATAAGTGGATAAACCTAAAGGCACGCTTGGGTGCAACGTTCCACTTTACAAATGTTTAGCTTTGATTTCCTTTCGAAATAAGCTTCCTCATTTCTTCCCCTGAATTCTTTCCTGTAGTGGGAGCTAAGATCAGAGAAAAGGAAGAAATAAAAGGAAACGGAAGGGGGGATGCGCAAATGAGAACCGAAGTACCCTTGTCTCCGTTATCAATTCCTCAACAACAGAAGTCGACCACAGCTGTTCTCACAAGATTTGATTCTAGTCACGTGTTCCTCCTTTCAGGTAGACCTTCTCGCCATTATTTTTGTTTTGTTTTCGTCATTAATTAACTTGGCCACAAACCGAAAGTGAAAGTTATATAGAAAGTAAAATTCTTCTCATAGTTCTGCCACATACTCAATTTTATGGGTCATATGTATGCCATACATTGTATGACCAGCAGTGGTGGAAAGAGTACTGAAAAATCATGATCAAGTAAAAGTACTATTATTGCCTAAAAATGTAGTGCATTAGAGTGAGTATCTGTTGTAAATATTACTCTAAAAAGTTTTTTTAAAAAGTCCTTTTAAAAGTACTCTAGTATTAAAAAGCTGATGCATTTACATGTAATTTGTGGATGTGTGTAAACGTAACATTCTGTAGTGAATTTAGTTGCCCATCAAGCACAACATCATAAAATGTTAATATTAGGTTAGATTTAGGTTGTGTCATCAGGTGACCAAAATTCAATGTCTAGCCAAAGTTTAGGACAACATTATTTTGATGTCTAATAATGGCGTCAAAATTTGGCGTCACATTTAGGTTGGGTTAGAAAGTGACCAAAATTCAATGTTGAGCCAACATCTTAAATCAACGTCATATTGACATCATGCTGACATTTATTTTTTAGGTATGACAACCAAAATCCAATATCTGATAGACGTAATAGTGGTAAAGCCAAGCTGTAACATCATTAGACGTTGAGATTTGGTTGATTTTAAGTTGGATGTTGGACATAGATGTCGGCCTGACGTTGAGTATTGATGTCAACCTGATTTTCATTTCCAAACAAAATGCAACGTCCCCACAACGTTGGGGTACAATGTCAAAGGATGTTTAAGGCCATTCTGGTCATTATACAGTAAACATTCGTCATCTTCTCATCAGTGACATGCATCTAAACAGTCTCTGGGTCAATGCGTGTAAAGATTTTGGACTGCTTGGACACTTTCATTGCTTCCAAACAGTTTGCTGCAATTGCAAGTGCACATGTCTTGAGGTAGTTCAGTATGATGCGAATCGATTGGACTGGAATCACAGGACTGATTTTTTTCTAATCCCCATAAACAAGAAAAAAAATAAAGTGACTGCTGGTTGAAGGAAAGTAGTGGAGTAAAACTCAAGTAGTGGAGTACTCAAGGGAAAGTAAAAATACACATTTTTAAAACTACTTAGTAAATTACAATTTCTGAGAAAACCTACTCAATTACAGTATCTTGAATTTTAAAACTATAGTTATCAAATATTTGTATGCTAATACTTCTACATTGATGTCTTAAAGGCAATCTATTATTATTATTATTATTATTATTATTATTATTATTATTATTATT
>CAIGQQ010034599.1:5738055-5791526 GCA_903798035.1 Danio albolineatus | reverse complement strand
TATATATATATATATAATAAAAAGTTATGTGTATTGGCTAAAATGTTCATAACAGTGAATCTCTTTATTTATTTAATAAATAAATAAATAAATGAACAGAACTAAATATTGTACATATCATTACTTAATCTAAATACTTTCAGCATTAATCATATCCTGCAAACTCAGAAACTTACCAATCAAACGTAGAACAGCAGCTACAGAAACATCACAGACTGGGGATTGCTGGAGCCTTGATTGTGTCACCCAAGTATTCATGATGGGCCATAACTCTTTTCTATTCAATAAAAAGGGCACATGATAGATGTTAATTTTAATCTAATACGATATATGTTATTGATCTATTCTATATATTTTAATCAACACATTAACAATGCATTGTCCTTTCAATTAAATAAAATTCCATATGCAGTGGATAAATATACCCAATAACATAATCATGTGTCCATTTCCACTTCATGTGAGTACACAGGAGATCCAAGGTATATATGTATTCCCAAGAAGCTGGGCAAAGATCGTAACCATGGCGATCATGCTTTTGGAATGCCAAATCTTTGTCTTCTTGAAGCGCCTTTAGTGTGTAGTTGATCAACTTATGGATGTCATCAGGAGGACTCTAGAAAACAATTAAAAATTAAGAAATAACTTGTGTAATTTGAAATATTAACCAATTTCAGTATAAATATACATTTTAAATGGAATATTATTACATTGTTCTCTGCTTACTCTTCATTTAAGTGATTCTCAGAACATAATTAACAGGGTTAGGGAGGAATAAGTATTGACAATGAAATGAACTGTCCCTTCGCTAAGCCACACCCGAAGACCATCACACTCCAATTGTGGCTTAGCAATCGTAGCTATGCGCAGGAGGTCTGTCAAGCGTTTGAGTGAGGGAAACATGCCAAAGCTTTTGTGCATTTGGATTGTGCAAATCTAACACCCGGTATCCTTAAGATTGGATGGGGTGGTGTCATTTTTTTCCTTTGCAAAAACTAAAACCAAAGGGGAGAAATGCCAGTGTGGATCAAGCTGTGTGAGGCGCTTTAAAAGCAGCACAATCCAGTCATATTTTTTATTTGTTTCAGCTATGAACATTTGGATTACATATCAACAGAACAGAGATATGATCACAAACTGAGCACTTAAAATGAATACACTTCACCAACAGCTGTTTTTCAGTAATTTATAGCCCTCATGTCCATGTCAGAGCTACAATTCACTGATGTTTTCATCTGTCTTTTGGAGATTTAGTCATTGGTGACAACGTTAAAGCGGGATAGTGTCTGCTTTTATATGTAGTGTATTTTAGATTAATATTTGGTGGTAGGGAAATTGATTTGTTTACTTCTGCTAGTTATACTTTGATTTGCATTTCAATTTAATCATTTTTTTCCACTTAACTGCAAATTAGAATAGAAATGATATAAAAAGCACACAAACACACTGAAAGTTATAGGTACTTTATATTGTTATGGGTCAATGATGCTAATATTCAGCACAAATCCATCAATTTCCCCTTTCTGGCTGTTCTTTCTATGAATTAATTATGTAGAATCACTGTCTATGCATGTGTCCTTGTCGGTTAGTAACGTTATATTTCATTGCACAACAATTAGTCCATGTAAGGCGAACAACAGTAACTAAGGAGGGCAGGGTTTAGCAAAGGGTCAACTGTGGCAGTGGTGTTGACTTAGAAAAAGAATAGGCCATGAAGCATACCTTTTCCCAATGAAGATATTTAGTAAGGCAATCCAAAATCCCTTCTTCTGATTTAAGCTTGGCCACTGTATGAATGGCTTTGCACAAGAAGGTGTCATAGAAAAACACATTTGGCCATGTTGTGATCATGAACAAGATTAGCTTGGAGGCATCTGGATAATCTGTGTAAGGAAGTTAAAATTACTCTAAAAGTCAATAAGGATACAAGCTTAGCATTTCAAGCATACTTAAGTTTTGTAATAGTACCACTTCAATGGTAAACAACCATCATGTATTGTTGAATAAACAAGGAAATGTAAACTGTAGCTATAAACTCACCCTCTTTGAGAACGTTGTATGCAAAGCAATGAGCTTTCTGATAGTCCCCTATCTGGCGACATATCCCAGTGTAGACTCTACACAGAGCTTGTACATGTTCACAACTCAGAACACTCCTCTCGGTCTTTAGTTTAGTCAAGACTGCAAACATGAGCTTTTCTGCTGAAGACTGAAAAAAAAAAGAAAAACAAAAATTAATAAAAATGTTTGCAATGTCCTCAAAGAATAAACAAGTTAACAAATAAAAACTTAAAGGCAAAATATGCCAGATTGAGTCATTGAAATATCCAAAAACCATTAGAGCAGTTGTTTATTTGACTTGTGCTAACATCGTCCCACATGTTTAAGCAATTTTAACTAATCACATGGACCATGTCCTGTGCTGCTGTACTAGTGATGCCATACATTATTATAATTGTTACAGAATTGTTAACTATGCGCAGAACACTGGGCTAGTCTTGCCCTTCGTGTTAGGAATAGTAGGGAATTCTATTAGGCTTGTCTACTGCAGATGGACATAAAATGACTCGTCACTGCATACAGACACGTATGCTTTGTTTCAACTTTGTTTTAAAACAAGGAGGGAACTATCAAACTTGCATTGTGCTAAAAATTGTATTTTCCTTGAGCAGAATGTTCAGTTAAATATTGTTTTCACATTTCTTTATCTTTTTTTTTTTTACGTGGACTATTTCGCACATTATATAAAACAGGGAAACGCCAAAGACAATTTAACATTTTGAGTATTTAATTAGACTGCACAGAGCAGCATTATAACAAAAACCTAAACTACATTTATTCTGATAAAACAGTGGTGATTCTTCAAGACCAAAAGCAGTCGACAATGGTGTAATAAAAGCTCAGCTTCTTCTGTGACTTGTCATGCACATCATGTCTCATATATGCTTCAGTGGTCTTGTTGTGTTTTAACAGCTTTCAGCCTTATGCTGTGTTCACACCAGAAGCAGTATGCATGGATAAATGGATGCATGAACATTTTGAGTTTACTAGCTTTACTCGTGTGCCATATTGACTTCACAACAGATGCAGATTCGTGTCATGGGCAGGGCTTCTGTCTGCCCAATGACTCTTTGTTGCTAAATGGCTAACATGGATTTTATTGAGAGAATAGCTGTGCGTTATGAAGGCTGAAAACAGCGTTGATTTGTTTGGAGTAGTGTATGAGTCCACTAGATCCATTCAGAGGTGCACCCAGCTCTGTGAGTTCAAACACTCCTCCAGAAACTATACCTGGATGATGGAAGCTTTCAGCGGTGCTTTAGATGGTTTAGAGGATTTTTCCCCGATACACCAACAACAGGCACTATGTCATAATCACTGCCCTACAAGAAAAAGCTCCTGATTGGTTAACACGGCATGCATGTCCGCTAAAGTTTAGATTTTCCAGCTTGAGCGATTTGCACATTAAATCGTGTCATTTGCGCCCAAAAAAATAAATAATAATAATAATTGCGTCATTCGCACGAATAGCATCATTCACGCCGCCGAATGTCTATTCATGTCTTTCCATTGACTTAACACGTAAATCACTCGCACTTGACGCTTCATCTGCGTCTGGTGTGAAAGCAGCATTACACTCTGCTTCATACTACCATGATAATAAGTGAGCAATTCCAGCTTTGTGGATGTGACATTTCCAGTAAAAACTTAGAACATAAACACACAGAAAGTATATGTTAACATACAAAACATCTGTTAAATTTTTTTAAAAGAACTAACCAGAGTTATGAGATCAGAAAAATATTAATCTGTAAAAGTTTTTTATATTTTAAATGAGGTAAATAAATATGCGTTATGGATGCGACCAAATATCTGCGAGTTTACAGTATACAATATACGTTGTAGGAATTCTGTGAATTAAACTGCAGTTGGCTCGATAGAAAAAATAAATTATTGATTTTATTTTGTGTTACATTTTTTGCATTTATGCTTCGTTATGGATGTGACACCTCTCCGTTATGGATGTGGCAGATGTCAAATTGCCACTTGTATCACTTTGGTAAAACAAATATAATTGTTTGAAAACATTGACAGAGACATTTTTAAGTATTTTTACAGTACTGTAAAATACAAGCCTACACAAAAAAAACCTAGAAAGTGTTTCACTAGTTCCCTCCAGGAACTGGATTTGACACCTGTGCTTTAGCTCATTCATGAAAATGAATTCTGTAGTGTTCCATAGAATGTAATAAAGACAACAAATCCCATGATTTCACACTCAGTCGTGCACCCTCTAGTGGTGAAAATTACTTACTGTGCCTTTAAAAACAACAAAACATAGACACAAAATCTGGATAGTGCAAAATGAACATACCTGATTTACACAAAAATCAGCAATTAGAGCCTTTTCTGCATCAATCAAAATTGGAACCTGAGATATTCTCCCAAGGTGTATATGACTCTTGACAACTGGCAAAACATCAAAACAGGACATTCCAAGTTTGTCCAGTGCATCAGAGATCAGACGATTTTCATCGTTTGGCTTGTCTGGCCCCTTCTCAGTCATTTGTTCTTTTTGATTACTCTGCATTCCTTGATGTAACTGAATAAATTCTGTTTTAATAACTGTTTGATTTCCTGTCACTTGTTCTGCTGGAGAATCAGCACCAGCTGGAGCTGGTAAATAGTTGTCGAGTCTGAGTCTTTTAGCGCTTTTTGGCAAAAGCATGTTCACACCTGTCCTTTTTGGCTTTTGTTCCGTTTTGGTGAAAGCAGTAGATGCAGAACTAATCATTTTATTTCCTGATATCTGGTTAAGAGATGGAGGGGAGGTACCATTCTCATTTGCAGCTTGGCTAAGGTTAACATTCCCACGGAGAATGTTTAAAGTGCGAGCTCGTGCAGAGAGTTCAGGATACATAGTATCCAACATTTGCATTGAATTTTCCTGAGAAGCAGAGGGAGGGGAGGAAGATAACGCAGATGATGGAAGCCTTCCTGGGACCGGAACAGCATGTTTTGGAGTAGCTGATCCAAACTGTAGTGGTGATGAGGGAACTCCACAAGATGACGATGGAGTTGACGGGCCTTTTTCAGAGGTATCTGAAAGAGTTGAATCAATAACAGGCAATGACAGGATCGTATCAGGAGATGTCTGTCCATCTGCTGACAAACTGGAAGATGCTGAAGAAGGCTTTAAATGTGTGTGATGTCTTCCAAATCTTGGAGGAGTACTAGTAAGTGGCATAACTACTGGGGGTAGGGGTGGACCCATCTCTGTTCGAACTTTTTTAAGAGATAAAAATTTTGTCGGTGTAATATGAATTTTGGTATTGGTATTTGGAACAGGAGAAACATTGGCACCTTTTTCATAGGTCGAATTTTCTAGATTCAGAGTACCTTGACATGGTATACTGGTATCCTCAAGACCATCAAGTATAGAATCTTCTGATGTTTCCTTATGTTTGTAAACTTCACTGGCCAAATTTGAGGCAATTTGATTTTGGGAAACAGGTGACATCTCATCTGTCTGCTGATAAAATGTATTGTTTAGTTGCATAGTTTTTCTTGGGCTTTCTGAAGAATTTCCTTTGCATCCATTTTGAACTGTTTTGCCACTTTCTTGCTGATGGGTACTTCTTTCATCCTCAGAATTCAAAATTACTTTGGAAAGTTCAATGTGAGACTGTGTTTTGCTTTCAGAAAGCAATTCCTGAGGCTCATTTTCAGACACTTGCTTTGCAGTGGAACATTGCTCAAATTCAGAAACATTGTCCAACATTTCTGAGCAGGTCCTTTGTTCAGTCCTTGCGTGATCACTAACCTCTTTTGTCAGATCTTTTGATGATATTTCATCGCTTGAAGTCTTTAAAGAACAAAGATCTTCATTTGCTCTTACATCTAAACTTTTCTTACATTCTATAGGCACTGAACTGTTATCCTCTGTAATATCTTCAGATTGGCCAGCCTTGTCAGACAGTCTGTTCTGAACATCTTGTGTTGAGGCGTCTTGAGCTGAATTAATTTCTAGTGATACAGAGAACTTTGAATCCTTATTCTCAATATTCTTTGACTTAATACAGTTCATGTCATCCAACAAATTCCTCTTGACATTAGATGCAACTGAAACAATGGATTGTTTCTGAGTTTTGCATTCTGAAACTTCACTAGAGCTGGTGTCCACAAGTTCAGATTCAATACACTGATGAGGATCTGAGTTTTCCAACATGTTTTTAAAATTAGCAGTGACTTTTGCATCTTTCAACTGTGCTTTTTCACCATTTTCAATCTTCAGTGGAAGCTCTTCCGTAGTATTTGTGACGCCATTTACTAAGGAAATTTCCACACCTTTTTCTGGGGCCAACTTTGTATGTTCATTTAGACTGCTGGCTACACAGCCATGTGTTACTCCACACATATCCTCTGCCTCCATGTTTTGGCTGTCAGATGTTTTTTCAGAGGCTAAATTATCAACAGATACAGCTGATCTTGTAAGAGTGTCTGGACACAACAACACAGAACATGTCCCCTCCTCTTCTTCTAACAACGACTTCTTATCCTCAACATCTGAAAGTTCCAATTCTTCATGTAAGCTTGCCAGTATTTTTTGTTTTTCATTACTTGATTCATTTTCTTGTTGAGTCTCAGGCATTGGTTTGTTCTCATTCACATTGACCTGAAATAACAATTTAAAATTAGATTACACAAATTTAAATTACATTTACAAGTCAGTATTAAAAGGAGTTATTTGCATAAAGCAACATGTCACGTCATCAAATGTCATCGCAAGCTCTTGCTTCATAGATCAAATGATCGCGACTGCTGTAATGATTCCAGTTGTGCTTTTTTTTATGTTTATCTTCAGGAAATCACTGAAGGCGTATATTATGTTATCATAGCGATCTAATGTGGCAATAAGATCGAAACTATACTGCACATTTACAGAATAGCCATATTCATCTATGTAAACACACAAAAACAACATTAGAATTATACCAGACACCGTAAAAATGGAATCAACAACCACAAGACTTTTCTGACAGGGTTTTCGAGGGTCATCAAGTGTCTTTAAAGAACATGAAGAATGTTGTGGGACTGCTATACAGGAGTTATTATTATGGAATATATATAGCGAAATTTTGCGTTTTTTATTTTAACTTTAGCTAACAAACCATGACAGTAAAGCACGAGCAAGGTTATGAATATAATAAAACGTGTTTGTTTGTTGTAAAAAAATCGTAATAATGACCTAAAAAAAAAGAAAAAAAGAATCTCCTTACTTCCGGGTGTATTCTGGGAAATTCTCTTAAAAATCTCAGTTCGAAGGGTTATCTACCCCTTTCCCGTAGCCCTACGCCTTCAATGCTAAAGAGAATTGGGACACCCCCACCACTTCACGGGAACACACAAAAGGAGGGGTAGGGGTAAGGGCAAGGGCTAAGGGGGAAAATTGGGATTGGGCCTTAATCTATTATAGCTTCATATATTGTACAATTTTGTCCCTGCAATGCATATTTAATGCTCACTCAACATATGACAAAGATTTAGAATGATTTGTTACAGGTTATCCACTTAAGTGCAAGCAAAGTGACAAATTAATCACTGAAACGAATTCAATTTTATGATGATGTATTTTAATTAGGGCTGGATGATCAATCAAACTGAAATCACAAAAACAAAGCTGTGATTGTGAGTGTGATTTTTTGTAAATCTCCAAAGGCCAGAGGGCGCGGTCATGAAAACCTCAAAACCTGTCCAAATACACACACAAACAATCCCAGGAAACCCCATAGGGAAAACAGCACTTGCTGATTAAATATAAACACTGATTCATCTCACAGGATTTATTTCAAACACTTGACTGTAGCGTAGGGGTGGGCGATATGGAAAAAATATCATATCACGATTTTTTTGGGGAAATCACGATTCACGATTTTTATCCCGATTCTTTTTTTTAAAAGACTATTTTTTAAAGATTTTTAAAGACTATTTTGCAAATTACAAAGGTACAATACAACTAAACTAATGTCCTCATATAAAGATATACTCTTACCATGTATGTTCAAGAATATTTTAATCAAGTGAACATTTAATGCAAGTGCTATTCTGCAAAGAGAGAACATTCAACAAGACTTGCATTACAATTACTGCACCATCAAAATGAACATTTAACAAATCGAACAAATCTTAGTTCAAACCAGAGAGCTTATTACACAGATCCTCAGCAACACCTTCAAACATGCAAATGACTTTTTTTTTTACAAAGTTAACAAAACTAGTAGTGTTTTGAATTTAATAAATGCATAATAATCATGATAACCATGAAACCATGATTATTTTTCAGACTATATAATCATACAACCAAAATCTATAATCGCTTCATCCTTGACTGTTATGCAGTTCAAAACAACATATGAATGTGTTTGTAGAAGAAGCCTTGAGCAATGCATTGATTTTGTTGTGCTTTGCAATACAACATTTGAATGTGTTTATAAAAAAAGCCACATTGTACAATGCAGTGATGTTATGTAGTTTCAAAATACAACATATTTACATTTGAATGTAGAAAAAGCCAACGTGGGTATCTTAAGGAGCAAAAAACAGCAAATGAGCTCTTGTATTGCTGTTGTGTCATCATCACTTCAGTATATTGCAAGTCATCTCTGGCCCATCATTTGCGATGCTCTTCATGAACTGGACCCCTTGACAAACTAATTAAATAGCCCAGTTGTACACAGATCTACCAACAACTTATGGCTTTATTTCAGTGACATATGTCGTGAGCGCAGTATTACCGGGTGAGATCGCAAGTCTGCAGACGCCCCATATAGAGCATGCGGGTAGCCGATCGTCTCTGTGTTCGTGCGCACTTCTTGCCCGCCCTCAAATAAACGCTGCTGAACTGTGATTTAGTGCGTTTATGTAACACGTATGTCTGCAACGTTTATTAGATTTGCGAGGAATATTTACGAATGTCTCCAATACACCTTCAGAGCGGCATTATTGCGTCCTGAGGTAAAGTGAAGTGGCTAAAAACTCCAGCAAGAGAAAGTCATTGTATGCAGAACCACAGAACTTTATTTATAAAGCATATTTATGGAAACTGTTCAACATAACTAAAAGCTGCGCCTGTATGCTGGCCTCGCGCATCGCGGAGTCCTGTCAGCCCGTCTGTCAGTCAGCATGTCACCTCAAAGGGTTAAACAAATGACGCACGGCGGTTATAGAAAAGTTCCCGCTGTTATAATTCACTTACCTTTTAATACGTTTTGGTGCGATTGTAACCCGCTATTTAAGAAAACAACAACGACAGACGACTGAATGTTTGAATGAAGCAGTAATTGCCGTCGCGGGATGAATTTAGGCGTGGCGCCAGTCATGGAAGCATGAATGAAGCGGAAGCACTGCACTATATACTGCATCGCGATACAACGATTTTTCTGAAAAAGTGGATCGTGGAGTCATTTTTATCGTCCACGATTAAATATCGTATTATCGCACAGCCCTACTGTAGCGGGATGTAGTTCATTGAGAAGCGATGCAAACAGCATTTTCTCAATGTCATTATAGATTGACTAAACTCAATTTGAACCAATTTTTTGCATAGCTTATCAGTGTACAACAACTCTGTGTAGTAAACTGCGCTCCATCAAAAGGCATGTGCTTGAGGATTACTAGAACCGGCTTTACTAACAAAATGTGCATTAAAATCGCCTTGATTTTAATCATCCAGCCCTAATTTAATATATGCAAAAGGAAAGACCAAGGCCTAATCCCAATTCTACCCCTTATCCCTTCCCCCTCATTTTGCACGTTCACGTGAAGGGTTAGGGGTGTCCCAATTTCCTTTAGCTTGAAGGCGTAGGGGAAGGGACTTCAAACTAAGATTTTCCAGGACCACACTCGAAACCAAGGGGTAAGAAATTCTCATAATACACCATCTACAATGATGCACAAATTATTATTATTTTTTGCCATTATTATGAATATTTGCAACAAACAATCATATGTTTTAATACAATCATAACGCTGTTTATGTTTTACCGTCATGGATTTGGGGAAAAAAAAAAAAAAAAAAAAAAAAAACCTCAAAATTTTGCTGTGTAAAATCCATAATAATAACTCCTGTATAGCTGTTCCACAACATTCTGTCACTCGATGACACTCGAATACCCTGTCAGAAAAGTCTATTGGCTGGGATTGAGCTTTTTACAGTGTCTGGTATAATGTTAATGTTGTTTTTGTGTGTTTACATAGATGAATATGGCCACCGTGTAAATGCACAGTACAGTTACGAGTTTATTGCAACATTATATCGTTATGATAACATGATATACGCCTTCAGTGATTTCCTGAAGATAAATAACAAAAAAGTAGGGGCAAGGGTACAAAAATAGAATTGGGATTGGGTCCAAGTCTCAAATCATATTTTTAAATCTCACTCAAAAGGACCGTCTCCAATTTAACCTCAAATTACACAGTAATTAAAAAGGCAAATGTTCACTTACCAGCTCTAATGAAGGGCTATGCACAGGTGATAAAACTGGGGGCAAAGGTTTGAACCACTCTTTAAGTGCCAGCAAATCCATACAGTAATCTTCATCTTCATGTAGCAGGCCTTCACAAGTCATTTCTTTAGAATCATCAGTCAAAGTGTCCACTTGTTCAAGCACATCTGAACTTATTTTCCTCTTTCTACTTTGTGTATTGAACTGTTGGACATTATTCTGCTTTCTGAGTTTCTGAGGTGATTCTTTAAGTTTACAGATTGTGGGGGGTGTTTTAGGCGTGGAGTGTTTTGAAGATTGTAACAGAGTTTCTGGACTGTCTTTCCCAGGAGATGGATGGAAAATCTGTCTTTCTGAAGGACCGTTAAGCCGTTGCTGAGAAGGTATTTTTTTCAAGTATGTTGCCTCTTCTCCTGTAAGTGACAAATGCCATGTTATTATCAAAATTAAGATTGGACACTTGATAACTATTGCTTTACAGAAAGAAAGATTTTGATCAAGCAAAGAAGAATGAATACCAGTGAGAAACAGTTTCTCTTGCGTTTGGTTTGACGTTTCTACACAATGCCAGAGTTCTTCCAGCAACATTCTTACTTTGTCTGAAAAGGAAACCATTAATTATGAAGCCATCTAGCCATTTTATGTTAAATTTCAGTGAACCATGGGAAGTGTAAATGTATAAAAGCAAAGCATACCTTTGTCAATTGTTGGCTCAGTATCTGTCTGAGAAGACATGCTCCTTTTTTCTAAGATAAGAATAATTTTGCTCAATGACTGAAAACTACCAATAAACAATTTATGATGAAAAGGAATGATAAATACCTTTATTAACCTCCTTTTGAAGCTTGTTTAGTTTTTGCTGAAAACAGTGAAGGAAAAGAAAAGGAACAAAATAGAAAACTGGTATGTAAATATGTAATTACCAAAAACAATAACAAAAAAAATTGTATGGCTTGTCATCTTCTTTGCATTTCACAAGACTAGGTAATATGCATTAAGCAAAATAATTACCTGTGTTGTGAACAACATTTCTTCAAGTCTTCTCTTCTCATTAATCAGAGCACCAACTTCACTGTCCTGTTGACATTTTAGCTCTGTAAAAAAAATTTGATTTAGATTTGCTCAAACGATGTAGCGAACAGAACTGATCAGACAGTACATATTTAACTAATTTAAGACAAAAAATGGGTCACACTCTATTTTAAGGTACAATTCACACCTAAACCAACTATGACTTTTGACTCAAACTCCTAATTTGCTGTTTCTCAACAGTTAAGTTAGTAGTTAGGTTTAGGTACTGAGAAGGATTAGAAAAGTAGAAGATCATGCAGAATATGTACTTTATTAGTAAAAAGAACAGCAAATAATAATAAACCCCTGGTTAAAAGTCAGAATTTGTACTTAATATAAAGTGTTACCAAAATGTTCTTTCTTGTAATTTAAAATAAAGAAGAATCATAAACACCTTTCAACACCAAAAGTTCGTTCTCAAGGTTTCCTTTCCTGAAAGAAAAAACACAACATAAACATTTTACTCTCCTTTCAAGTCTGCCATGTCCAAATAAACACTCACAAAAATATGTACTACATAGTCAACAGATGTATTACAAAAAGCTGAAGAATTTGCAAATAAGTACAAGACATCACTTGGAAAGACAATGGAATACAGTATGTGAAGCAACAACTGACATGACATTGTGACTTACAAAATCAGGGTTTTGGCATTCTCCAACTTAAGACTTTCATGTTCCTCTGAAGTCTGATGATATTTTCTGAGGGAATCCTTTAGAAATCAACAAATATGCATTTGAAAATTACACAAGAATTAAAAAAGAACAAAGTAAATATTAAAATCAGTGAGGCCAAAGAAAAATGGTACATTAACCCTGTTATTGTAGACCCCAAATATGATGGTACTGGTACATCACCATACTAAAAACATTAAACTATTTTTTAAAAAAAGCATTTGTTTGGACCGACCAATGTTTTACATTCATTCATTCATTCATTTTCTTTTCGGCTTAGTCCCTTTATTAATTCGGGGTCGCCACAGCGGAATGAACCGCCAACTTATCCGGCATTTGTTTTACGCAGCGGATGCCCTTCCAGCCACAACCCATCTCTGAGAAACACATCCATACATTCTCATTCACACACATACACTATGGACAATTTAGCTTACCCAATTCACCTGTACCGCATGTCTTTGGACTGTGGGGGAAACTGGCGCACCCGGAGGAAACCCACGCAACCACGGGGAGAACATGCAAACTCCACACAGAAATGCCAACTGGCCCAGCCGGGGATCGAACCACCGACCTTCTTGCTGTGAGGCGAACGTGCTAACCACTAGGCCACCGTGGCGCCCCCAATGTTTTACAGTACGAGAAAAAAAAAACTAACCTGCATTTTCTGTATATCCTCCTCAAGTAATTGCTTTTCATTTTTGAGCTTCTCATTCTCCAACTCTTGCCCTTTTACGGTGTCTGAAAAAAATAGTACAGTAAAATTGCAACAAAAATATTATTTAAAATTCAGTTATGTTACAAATGACCGTTTACATTACAAAATTTAATTGCTTGTATTTGTACAATATGAGCTATACTCCTGACATATAGCTCCGGTTCTATCCCAAAACAAATAGTATTGTATGTACCTTCAGCTTGTCTTAAGGTTTCTTCAAGTTTTTCTTTTCTAGGAAGAGAAAGATAAAAACTATGAGCAAAGGACAAACACAAGTTCAGCTAATCCAGTGATCCAAAACCAGAGTGGACTTACAGAATAATTATCTGAGCGTTTTCCTCTCTTAGTCTGTCCACATCTTCACATCTCCGCTGATTCAATTCCAATTCAGCCTGTTAAATTAAAAAGCAAATAAAAAGAAAAATTAACATGAACATATATACAGTCCCACCAGCTTTACAACCCTTAAAATGGATTCTTACTGTAGAGTACTGTATATACTATAACTGAATATACCGTAACTGAATGCACAAGTGCAGTCTCAATATATCACGAGTAAAGGTATGTCTGGTCTAAGAACAGTGCTTGTGCTTCTTTGGTTCGTTTACACTGCCAGTTAAATGTGGCCCATTTCCAATATTTTGCTTATATGTGACACAGATTAGATCTGTTTAATGACCGTGTAAACACATAAAATCAGAGATCAGATTTGTGACAATGCAACTACCATGCAAACAGGCAGATCGGATATATTGAGGCATTCTGTTTTGTACGTCATTAAACTTGCGACACTGTGGTACTTCGCGGTTTAATGACATAGAAGGAAGAGCGTGTGTGGAGATGACAATGCAGTAAACAACAACACCAGAGGAAACATGGAGGAGAAAAGTGGTCAGTGGTTAATGGCAGAAGTTACCTGCCTTCTTGCTTTGTGGAGAAATAAGTCAGTGGAGGTCACCATGTATAAACCATAGGCGCAAGCTGCGATGTCGGCCCTTGTCCTCCTCATCCACCTCAAAATAATTTTAAAGTTGGGCGAACTTCACATATGTTGCATAGCTAAAAGCAAGAAAATTTCTTCCATCGTGGCTAGTGTGGCGCAGATGCTAGAACCCGCCTTAATGCATGCGCGATGTCGTAAATTGTATGGCAAGTGTAAACATACGAATCAGATATGGGTCACAATTAAAAGAACGTGCAAACGGACAGGCAACAAATTGGAATTGGGCATCAAGATCTGACAATGTAAACAAGGCCTTAGATAAGCAACCGTTAACGTTTCTAGTCTAGTTCAAATCAATTTAAAATTTTAGGTGAACAAACCCTTTAAAATGTTATTTTAATTTTTTAGATTGATTTAGATTTATTTAGTCTCTGAGTTTGCAGTTTGAATAATGTAATTAAATCAAGTTTAGATAAAAAAAAATTGCCAAATAATTACAATGATGCTGACAGATTATAATGTTTATTCAGTTTGGTCATTGAAAGGGGCCTAACTGGAGCTTTTTTTCAACATTTGATGATCTATTATCTGCATTACAATTTATGTTAACTGCATAAATACAATTTCAATTATTATTTTAAAATAATACTAAGAAAAACAACCCCACAAATCAGAGACCAAGGTCACAAAATGTTGTGAAAAAAACAAACATAATAAATCACATTTCTAGGAAACTTGACAAAACACACACACACACATGCACGCACGCGTTTAGGTTTAATACAGCCAACTACAGTTAAACCAGAAGATATTTTTATATCAGTGTTATCACTGATACCTCATAACAACCAAAAACAATCTTAAATTAATAAACACTATCAGCAATTCTTGTAAATAGTCTCATTTGGTTACTGACATTTTGGAACTATGATGGTAAGAATTTGTGTTAAAACAGACCTTAGTATTCTCCAGCTCTGTCTTTATCTGTTCATGCTCCACAGTCTGTTTTTCCAAAGGCTCAAGTTTCAGCAGCACCTCATCTAGCTGTCTGTGCAGTGTGCTGCTCTCTCTGTGGAAAACAAGTCAAGTTTTGCAAGACGGTTTTTTTTTCCCAAAATAAAATAGTTTTTGTACTCATTTCCAAGCTTCTAAAATATTAGTGCGCAACAAACAATGATGGTATTGCAACTTATTTGTAACAACTGAAAGTAAATGACCTTGTACAGCCACATCCTGGCTTTAATTTACTTCATAAGTACAATATCTTTGCAAAGGGTTCAACATCTCAATAAAGAGCAATTTAATTCAAGTCTTCTGAACAGGGTTATTCTAACATGCCACACCAGCTTGTTTAAGCATCCACTATGTTCACTATAATATATTTGTGCATATACATAAGATTATTCAGTAGCAAATCCAAAACTTAAACCAATTTAACAAAAACAAACTTAAGATCACAGTCTAAAAATTTTTTCACCCATATTAATATGTTGTGGAAAAATATTAAATACAATTTTAATAAAAAATTTGTGATTTGTAATTGTTTTTTGCAATACTCATTTGGATTTAAACATTGTATCTTTCTAAAATATCTTTCTCTAAATATGTTAGGTGACCAAACTCTTATTTTAAGGGATAGAATGGTTAAATACAACCATTGTTAATGTTAATTTTTTAAAAGAATGTATTCGTTTATGCAGAGCACTGTATATAGACTTGCTTAAGATTAAAGAAATCCTTTCGCTCTGTAGATGCACAAAGGTCTGGTTTGGACATGAATAGGGTAAATAAATATTTACATTTACATTTTTTAAGAATATTTTATTTGGGGAAAACCAACACTTTAAGGGTTTGCCAGTCACCCTTTCTGATAACAGCCAAAACTGTAACTTACTTTTATAAACATCAGCTACTTACACAGATGCCATCTAACAATACATCTACTGAACACGGTGTTATGCAATTACAAACAAGGTCTTACCTTTGTGATTTCTGCAGCTGTGACTTTTTGTCAAGGAATACAAAAACTGATTCATAGTAAATGTTTACAATATCCTTCGGTCTGTGGGGAACTATAATATTTACCCAGGAAAGGAAATTTACCATTGCCCTAAATCAGTGGTTCTCATCTCATGGCCTACCTACTACTTAACCTTATTAACATTATTAAAACAACATGGTGAGTGACTTGAAGTTCATATGTTTGCTGTTTAAATTAGCTCTTTTCAATACGGCAGTAAATGCCATGTAAAATGGTTTTAAACACTAAAATGAACACTGAATAAAGCACATAATCAGTAGTTTAAGCTGTTGTACATCACAAGAAACCATTTCAAAAATACTAACTTCAGGATGTTAGGACAAAAACTGAAAAGATATCTTTTACCATGTGTCACTGCAACACATCACATGTAGTTAAGACATTGTGTTAGAATAAATCATAAAGTAGCCAATTAGATTTACAGAAATGTTATATGAAAGTAATAGACCTTGCGGCCTATTATAAGTCCTACCTGTAGCTTAGTGTGGTCATGCTGATATTCAACAACATTACTCATGTGAAAACTTGGATAACATGTTGCTACTACACTTAAAAAAGCATGCTCACAGTCTATAATACATTTATCTGTGAAACAAAAGACAGCATGACAAAAGAACATTTTTCATCTACACAGCTTTAAAAAGGATATCATCACACTTCTCTTTGTATTCACTCAAGATATGGCTGAAATGAAAAAAGGTGAAACATTGTTTAAGATTAAATTGGCAACAAATAAAACAAATCTCAGCAAGGAACATCTTAAGGATCTGTGTATCTGCGTATAATTGGTTTTCTCGTTGTTTTCAAAACAGAAAAACAAAGCAACAGTTCATTTAAGCCAAATTTGAACTCTCTCACAAACATAAAAATGTAGTTTAAAATAAATAGCAAATAATCACAAAATTCCAAAAAAACATCACATTTCTAGTTATTCAAAAGAAACTGCAAAAATGACAAACAGCTGATGATGGCACGGCATGAAGTTTAGTCGACCAATCAGCAGAGAAGGAGAATGTAATTCCTGCCAACTTTGGCTGTTTACACTGCAGGGCTTAGTGCTCCAATTAGATTTTTTTTCTCAGATCAGATTTTTTGTCAGTATCAGATTTCCAGTTTGAACAGACCATGGTCATGAACTGACCTGCATGCGCAGAACTCTAATTATGCAAATATGTATACTGAAGTGAATAAAACATGTCAGATTATGTTTAATGTGGTCATTGCCATTTTCACAGACAATCTATAAACTGTAAATGGTTGTTTTCCTGATAATTTGTGAATTTTGACAACAGTGGTGGGCGTCTTTCTGCCCACAAGTGTGGTGAACTCATGAGCAGCAGCAGACTGAACTGTGAAGACGGAGCTCACACCTGGTTAATCAGTGTTTGCACTCTGTAAACCTACCCACTGTTATTTTATTTTAAACTGTTATCAACAACATAAGCTGTATCCAGTCAAAACATAAAAAAGTGAAACATTGCCTACACCGACACATTGAAGGAATTTGTCATTAACAGCAAACAAAAAATTACAAACAGACAAGTCTGTTCATTTTCAGAGTTATGATGAGAATAGGACAACAGGTTAATGCTTTAATGAGCGGTAGTTTCGCATTAAAAAAATATACAAAATGGAGGAGTAGATAGTGTTTGCACAACAAAATGATGATGCGCGTCGATCGAAAATCATGTAAAAGTCAAATGAATTTCTACACACCTGTTCACGCTGCCGTCATATTGCAATACATCAGATCTGTATCTGATTTAATACCACATTTGAAAGTGGCACAAATTGAAACTGAAAAGACCAGATTCCATGCGGGTTGGGCTGTTCACACAGTCATGATTAAACAGATCTGTAGTAAAAAATTTAGATTTGGGCCACATTTGCCTACAGTATGAACGTAGAGAACAAATTTTAAAGCTGTTTGTTCATTTTGGTTTTATTGTGAAAACACAAAATAAATATTTGGGGATTTTTAAAAAAAAATGTTTGTAAGAAGGTTCAAACTTGGCATAAATAAACCATTTCTTTTCTTTTTTTTCGTTTTGAAAACAAAAACGAGAAAATCAATTATACACAGACCGTAAGGTATAAACATGACAACAGCGTTCTGATTTATGTTTACCACATTCAAGCACAATTGAAAGCACACTTTACAATGCATTAAGCATGATACAAACACAAGATGTTTTTGTTGATGTAAAACATACCTCATTCTCATACTCTAGCCTTGTTCATCTTTAATACAAATTATATACTATTATTTTTACAAATTTTATAGGGGAATGTCTTCCTCGCACTCACAGTATCAAAAATTATATCCAATATAGATATTTCTCAAACTATCATAGTAGACAAACATTCCAGTATAGAGAAAAACACAATTACAAGTTTTTTTTTTTCTTTTTCATTTTTTATACTATGGACATATTTTAGTCCCAATCTGATCAAGTATAAGTTATTAGCATCAGCTCCTTTAGTTCATTTACTACAAGTCAGCAGTCATCATTCACTACATTCAAATGTATTCACCAGTCACCAATAATGGTAAGTTCAACCAAGAATGGCTTTGGTTTAAAGAAAAAGACTAGATTAAATTGAACCAAACCAAGGGAAAACCTAATCAGATCAGAGAGCTGTACCAAGAAGACGGCCTAGCTGGCTAGTCCGTTAAGTTTCAGTTTAGTTTGCACCAATAGTAAAATCTTAGGTACAGTACCATGAAGATAGCTTAATTTTTAACTCTTCCTTTTCACCATGGTATCTTACACTGCATGGCTAACCTGCTCTGGGGCAGGCTCTGTTGTGGTTTAGATATCACAAACTGAGATTTCAACAATCAACCATTAGAAAAGTGATATCTCTGATCCTAAAACAACAAAAAGAAATCAAAAGAAAAAAACTGCAGATTTAATGTGCTATACACAATCCTAGAAGAGTAATAAGGGTCAAACTAATGTAATGATCAATCAATTTCATAAAACAATCATGTACTTTTTAACCGTGTCTGTCACTAGCTGTGAGTCTGCTTATCACGACACTATAAAATTTTCTTTTTGCAATAAATTGCTGAAGCTTTTATCTATACAGTAAAATAACAATATTGCCCTAAGCTGCAAAAATGTATTTTGTTAGTTAATTATTACATTTGATTATATGGTTTTGAACTTTAATTAAATTATGACCATGCTTTTAACACGTTATTGGGCATTAACAAGAGTTAAAGGAGTTAGATGAGTTAAATTAGGTTAAAATAACTTTCCAGTTTTTATTATGTAACCTGCTGTACCTCAAAAAATTCCCCACTGGAAGGGTTTCAGGGCAAGTACAGTGGATGCAACTTAAGCCACTTTTGAATTTTTATTGAGTAGACACACAATATTCATCCAAAAACTGTGGGAGTTAAGAATCACATTCAGAAATGCAGCATGACATTTTAATACTGTTCTTATAGACTTAAAGAGACAGTGGAGTAATGCCTGTGAGTGTAATTTATAGCAGTTGCAAATACACAATCACAGGTAAGAACGGTCTTAGCAAAAGTGTGCATTCTCACCCATGCCTGGCACATAAAAAAATAACAACGTTCAATGCAACTAATATCACATTTTGTTGCACAAACAGACCTTGCTTTATAAAACAACACTGATTTGGACTAGTTTGTATTTTAAATAATTAATTGTGTTTCTTTTTAATCTCAAAACGGATGACCATCGACTTTACCAAGGATTCAGCCAAAAAAGTTATACTGAAGACAATAAAAAGTCTCCTATATCTTTAATGGTCAGAGAATGACGGTAACGTTTAGATTTTGGGGTGAACAAACCAAATTGTGCAGTTGCCCGTCAAATTTCATTGTGATGCTAACATCTTTAAATGAAACATAAAATAAAAACAATAGCCATAAATAAACCACTTACTCTGTGTCAACAATCTTCTGCTTAAGCGTCAACAATGCAGCCACATATTCATCCAAGCTCTGCAAAACATAGATATTATGCGTATTAGCTTAACTTTAGCTTAACTTATTAACAGCCAGCATTGATTACAAGTTAAGACAATTCATAAAACTAAACACATCACTAGCCATGGGACAATAACCCTTTCCAAGGTATACCTAGGCCTGTCACGATATCTACTTTTTGTTGTACGATATATTGCACCAAAATATATCTCGATAAACAATATTATTGTCATTTTAAGACCATTTTAGGCCACTCATTATATATTGCCAGTGTGGCAATATAATAGCATCATAACACAAGTGCACTCTTTAAAAGACAATATTATCTTATAACAACATAATATTTTGTTCTTAAGAATATTTCTTTAAATTTAGTCATTTTAATAATTTAATGATTAGGCATTGGAATCAGAATGTGAAAACTCATATCCAAAACAAATAATAATAAATGTTAACAACAAAAAAAAGCAAGGTAAAAAATAACAGAGGCTGCGATATCTGCTCCCAGATCTGTTTTCAGTTGTCAGGCACCCATTTCAAAATATACTTCAGTCATTTATGGTAAAGACTATAGTGTTTTTAACCATACTGACACTGAGAGGTTGTGCAATCAGGTAAAATGTTGCAAGAATTGTTTTTGACGTATGGGCGATATATATTGCATCACCAAAAAATATTGAGGTCATGTCCATGTATTGTGTGATAAGTCGATATATTGATTATTGTGACAGGCCTAGGTATACCATGGTTTGGAAAAGTCTAGGTTTAAAACCGCCAGAATTTTTTGCTATACCATTGCTAAGGTAGCAGAAGTCAATGGTTCATTTTCATCATTCAGCCTGACCTTTACTGCTCCAAAGTTTTAAATGTTTCTCAAAAAAAATATATTGTGTTCAAAGGGCAAACAAGTTTTAGTTTTTCACCCAGACATTTAAAATAATACATTTTAGAACAGTAATCACAATACTGTGAAACTGTGACATGTTTATCCAAGGTTATAATACTGTCAGGATCTTTTACCAGCCCATGCCTACACATCACACAAGAGTAGATAATGCCTAAACAACACTTAGGTTACTACAACAAAGCCTAAATTAATAACATAATAAACAGGCCTGCACAATGTACCACTTCGATAGTCAAATCTCAGAATCTGCAATGCTGAGTTGGGATATAGTTGAACCACAGTTCTGAACATTGTGGAGTTACTTCAAAGTTTAACCACAATAGAGTAAAGGTTTTTCATTTGCTTTTGTTTTTAATACCTGTGATCGTGACTGATGTTGTAAGAGTAACAACGGATAAATTGCAATTAATTTGAATGCAATGAAGGGTAGACGATGTTATTTATTTACGTCTGATTATTGCTTTTCTGTTCCTGAACACAGTTAGAGTTTCCACAAACCCATAAAGCATCTATTTAATTTGCATTTTTGCTTTATTTTATGTATATATGCTTGTAATTTGTGTATGTTTATTCAAAAGCACTGCATAACAAAATCATACCATTCAGATTACGTATATATAGCTCTTCACGTCTGGTGAAATAATATCTTTATCGTAGAATAATATCACATTGCAATGTCAAGTTTTTTTTTCTTTCTTCAATATCATGCAGCCTTATTATGAACGAAAATTAATTAATCCTTACTACTAAACTGGTAATCATACTTGGATTTGACAATAATTAAAGATATAGATATTACATAGAGTAAACATAACACACTGATCTACTCAATCATTAGGAATATGTATATTAATGCTAAGGCAACAAATGCTTCATTAACATTATACGCTTTAATTCGCACATGACCCTCACTACTAAAGTAACTAAATAATAATAATAAATAAATAAACAGAACAAGTGCAAAGCGTGAAAAAACAAACAAACTTGATTTAAACCTGATTTAAAACAGTGCAGTTTTGACAGGTGCCAGAAGTTGCTTCAGAGGCGATTCCTCTGGCGTTGGATTGATTCTCTCCTGGCATCATGGTAAAAACTGAAAATCACCAGCGCAATCGCACATGCAGCTTGATAATTATAAAAACGTCCAACCAAAACATGCCCATCTGAACTTCGCTAATACAAACGTTCCGCAGCACGTTCAATGAGGACCTCTGAAGAAAAGCCCCCAGCCGCCCGCTGTAGACGCCGGATTAAAAAACGGTGTTCGTTAGTAAATCTTTACAATTTGTCGTGCGGTGATATATTCAGCAACATTGAGCCATTTATAAAGCAAATCGTTATTTTATCATCGAGAAACTAATGTGGTTCGTTGAATATTTCTATTATAACAATAGAATTGATTCTAGGCATATTATTGAGTGGACCAGTGTTCGTCACGCGTCCTGTAAAATGAAGCCAAACATTTCGATCGCCTCCTGCTGGCTTGGGTGTAGTAAATATGAGAAACGCTCCCGTCTCCATACCATCCATGACTGTCAAATGTCGCGATCGCATTATTACATGGCGACTGCATTCGTGGGCCCTTATTTCCATAAAATAAGATTAAATTATCTGTGTGTCATGTATTATTAATGTTATTTATTTATTATCATTCATTACTACTGTTTTTATTCATTATCATTTATGCCTGTTATTTTATGCTTAAGCCAAGTGTTGTTGCTAAAGATTTAATTGAGAAAACTTTTTTTTTGAAAGAAACTTAAGAACAATTAGGTCAACAATGCATCCCAGATAGGGTTTGGCTGGAAACACAAATACATTTGAGGCCATTGATGTGCTCATGCACTAATAGTAAAAAGGAGGACAAAATGCGTTCATGAAGTACTCCTTAAAAGAGAAGAGCAGGGAGACTAATTTAGTTCCATGAACTTTACAATGACCCTCTCAGGTTCAAGACTTGCACCTGGACTTTTTGAAAAACTTGGCATCTAGGATATCAAAAAACAAAGACAAACATGAGGAAAACCATCATTTCTAAGCTTTTTTACATCTGTCTTAGGTAAATGCAAAATTACATACTAGTTACTAAACAGCTGTCTTTAAATAAAGAAACACACTATACCATTGGCGTTTTTCTGTTCATCTTCGACATAAGACGGTTGCAGCACCCTTTAGGGTGCGATATCATTTAGGGTGTACTCACACTAACTGTGGCAAAGAGCGATTGTCCCCCTCCTCTCTCCCCCGACGGCCTTCACTCACACTGCCTCTGGCCTTCCGAACCTGAGCACACTGAAGCCTGGTTTATACTTCTGCGTCGAGTGATCGGCGTGACCCACAACGCATGCAATGCGAGTTGTCATGCATTTGCTCTTTGTGTTGCTCTGAAATTACTCTTCTGAAACGCTAGCTGGCAGTTACATTTTTTATGTTCCTCTTTGTTGAGTTTCTTCGCTGGTGTTTTGTTTTTTCTGAACGCTACCTTAATGGCTCAAACTTGCTCTTTTTGAGGCAGGAACCAGCGGAAGTGCAACAATTTTAATCATAAGGTAAACGCAAAACAACAAATTTCCATCTAGAGATCCTTCATGGGACTCCATGCTTGTAAACACTCACTCCATCAGGCTCGCGGGGCTCTCACCCCCGCCCACACTCGTCAGCGTGACTAAGCCGACCAATCACAAAGTTTGTGCTATGCGTTGTTCGATGCGTAGCTACATTTTTTGAGAGGGCTATGCGACCACAAGCAGGCTGCGCCGGAGCATACGCATGCACTTGACGCAGAAGTATAAATCAGCCTTTAAGTCATTGATTATGTGACTGTTCAGTTTAACAGAAAGAAAACTGCTCTCCCTCATCACAGTAAAGATTGCTTTAGTTAAATAATTTTAGGGATTTTTAGGGTCGTTTGGGATGCAGTGACATGTAGTCAAATATTTTGTCGAAGAGATCCACAACTTTTGTCACTAATAAATGATCATAAACGTCCTTGTGCTGCACATATTAGGTTTGCTATGGTGCAGCAAGGAGTTTGCATGTTTATTTAGAGATGGCTCATGTGAAACTGACATTTCAACAAAGTGTCGAGATCTCGAAGCTCAAGTGTTTCTTTACCGAAGCATGATCTGAAACACCCAGGTCATGTGACTAAAGTATTTCAAAATACCAGGTCATGCGAGTAGTTGTTTCAGAAGTGTCGCAAATGACCCAGGTTCGAATCCTGACTTATACAAATACTCTGAAATTATGACATGCTGTATTTTATTTAATAATGTTACTGTTTTATGACCAAAACAAGACATATTTATTCACAAATTATTCATCCGGATGTCAGACCAATGTTAAAACAAAACACTTTACAAGAACAGAGCATTTAAAAACTAACATCTAGCTGCATCATTCTGGATTTGAATCCATTATTTCCGCATGCTAGTCAGGAACTCTCACCGCTCCACTAAATCACTTGAATTTGCTGTTTCTTTGCTGTGGCTGTTCTAAACCAAAACAAAAATTGCTTTGCCCTAACACTACAAGCATACTGCAGCAAAGCCCAACCGAACCATGCTCTGGCACACTTTCCAGGGCCAGCCTGCACGGTTAAAACAATATATTGTAAGTGCACCCTTAAACACTGGCTCTACTCTCCCCCACAAGGGTAATACAAAGGGATAGGAGAAATTTGACTCAGGTTTTATGCCAAAATACAGTTTTCCCTTGTATTTACGGTAAACTAGTGGCAGCTGTGATTGCCAGCGATCTGTTGTTTTTATCTACAGTTTACTTCCGTAGTTTAAATTAACATTACATTACTGTTGAAATACATTTTTTATGCTGTGTTTTTACATCTCAAACCTTTAACCCTTTAAACCCCAGAGCAAAATACCTCAGGTTCAAATGAACACTTATGTGTCCACACTACTGAGTGCTCAAGAAACACGAAGTAAAGCTGAAGTAAATAGGCTAATTAAATGATATATGAGGATTAATGATGAACAAATACAGACGGAAACAAAAAAAAAAAAACACAGAACAGAACATAAAGTAACAAAATCTTCAACTTACTTCAGTCCCCGCTTTGTAATGAAATAACCTGAAGTACAGCAAATGACTAAAATATTAGCAAACAACTCTACAAACAGCATCACCATTTACACTTACTACTAAAATGTTTTTTTTTTTGTGTAAAATCGACAAAAGTATTTTCTTGAGATAAAGGTTTACATTTTAAGTCACCATCATGGATAAGAGAGTTTGCTTTAGTTAGGCTCTTAACCCTTTACTATATAATATCAGTTTATTTTGACTGTTGTAATTTTTAAGACCTTTGTTTGAAAATAACTTTTGAATTTGATTCTGCGATAACAATAATAAAACCAGGTGTTGATTTTGTTTTTAATGAGGCATAATTTGTTCTTGAGTAACACAATATGATTAATCACTGTTATTCAATGATTAATCCATTATTAACTGTACCTTAAGATGCTTCCATGTGACACTGAATTTCAAAGGGTTTTAATAATAGCTTGGACAAAAACAACTTGCTCTGTGGTGTACTTTAGATTCAAGACATCAAGAATCAGCGTATGAACAATTAACAAAATGAACTGTTTATGAACATGAACAACAGCTGAATCAAAAGCAAATAATAAAACTGTAAGATTATTCAACTACGTAATTTATTCATCCTTCAATGCATGACGGGATCTATGTACTGTGCCACACACAGCATGCATTGCAGCATGAAACATTTTAATTGTTACCATTCTTGAGATCCGAGTTTTTTTGTTGTTGTTGTAACTAAACTTTTTTGATTTCATTTTAAACATTTGTAAAGAAACTAAATATATATTACTAACATTTAATTATTTTAAAAACCTGCAGCTTAGCATAGAAACTATGAAAAAGGTAAGCTATTGCATAAGATCAGTTAATTATGCCTTTAAAAAAACATTTTTCAGAGTAAATCTATATTTCTGTAACTATTGACTTTCCAGCCTTTTTGCTTGAAGAACCCAACTAGACCAGACCCTCACCTCTGTTACGGTGACACACAAACATTTATTTATTTTCTTTTCAGGCTTAGTCCCTTTATTAAACTGGGGTTGCCACAGCGGAATGAACTGCCAACCTATCCAGCATATGTTTTACGCAGCGGATGCCCTTCCAGCTGCAACCCATCTCTGGGAAACATCCATACACACTCATTCACACACATACACTACGGACAATTTAGCCTACACAATTTACCTATATCACATGTCTTTGGACTTGTGGGGAAAACCGGAGCACCTGGAGGAAACCCACACAACCACGGGGAGAACATGCAGACTCATGCAGTATGCAGTATGTAAGTTTCACACCCAGTGGTTGAACTAGGTATTGCATTCATGGATCAAAACAAATGCAAGCGCAGGTTGCCAGATTGAGGACCAATAGGAGCAAGTGTTCTACATAAAATCAATGACACGGAATATTTTCCATACTAAAAAGAGTTTTTGTTCGAACCAACACCTCAAATTACAATATTGATATATTGTATTAAAAACAGCTTCTATTTCTTGCAGCTAAACAACAGAAAACTGTGACAGTGATCACCTCAGGTACACCTCATGTGCTTTATTCAGTGTTAAATGCTAACAATGTGAGTTTCAATGTCATTTTACATGATATTTATTGCTATACTGTGCTACTGAAAGCAGCAGCAGATAGTTTTCCTCAATCTAGAAAATAAATGAAACCATTTGAAATTGAACTTTTGACCTGTGTGATATCCTCATGTGGAATCTGCGTCTCATTTCAGACTCTGCTACTGTCCACCGGAGGTTGCCTTACAGTCACGGAACGCATGCTTTAAAAGCCTTTCTGAATGAATGAATGAATGAATGAAATATGCTGTTTTCCACCAAGGCAACCCGGGGTGCTCAAATATAATTGTCTAAACTGTCATTGGGCAGGTTAAAAGAATCAAAACAAAGACAGACGTTCCAGCACATAACAGACATTTTTTAAGCAGAATATCTGACTTCAGCAATGTTTTGCAGATAAACAAGAATGCTAATTTAGCATGTTTCTTAAGTATCTGCAAACATATTAGGTATTTTTATGCTTTAGAGGAGGTAAAAACGTACATGCAGCACCTTTAATGAAATTTTTAAAAGTGGAGGAATAACAGTTGGACATTGTGAGGTCAAAAATAATTAAACAAAGCAGAAAAACAAAAGTGCATCAAAATGGACCAGGTACCGATTACTATTGTGCTTTGCATTCTTTAGCAAGAGGCTTAAGATGAAGCTATACCAAAATAAGGAAGTGTATCACCAAAGACGAGTCAGGATGTGGTGGAGAGACAACGTGCCTTAATTGCATTTCTCACAAAAGTTAGCTTTGTACATTTGTTCAATCCAATCAGCTGCATACCGTCTATGTATTTATGAGGATTTTTTAGTTTATATAAAAAATATAAACTAAAAAAGATGACATGTATTTAAATTAGCTCATAGTTTAACATAATTTACCTTAGATTTTCTCATTAGATTCATCTAGGTGAACCAAATAAACTGACAAGTGAGGTCTGAGAGTTAAAATCAATCCTACATTCCACACATACCTGTTTGTCATTTTGATGCTCATCAAGAAGTTCAAACACAGGTGGAAAGCCTTTGCAGTCCATTACACAAACATCACTTATAGTAAATAGTAAAAAAGAAACATCAGAACACACTACATAGTAAAAAATATACATTAAAACATTGCAACAGCAAATGATAAATAAAAAAAACATGCTGAAATGTTATATATTTAAAAAACATTGAAACACATTAAATAGTTTATAATAAAATAGAAAATTGTATATATATTTTCTAACAGGAAAAACACCTTTAGGAGGTTGTCCCTAATCAATGACCAAGAACCCATCCTGATCACATTTATTTTCAGGAGATTACTTTAAACCAGCCTTCTGCCTCTCACGAAACAGCTTCAACATGTTGGTCCAGATGCTTCCCAAGCAAAAAGCCCATGCATGGAGCCATGAAATTAAGATCTGCGTCACAGTCTACTGGCTTGTCTGTGGAGCATCCTACAGGGTCACTACTGTTATATTTGAAAGGGCACAAGCGACAGTTTGCAGAGCTGTCCAGTGTTGTGAAAGAAATGATGACCAACCTCAACAGTGATAAATTTCCCCAAATCAGCAGAGATGAAGGAGGTGGAGTGTGTTTTGCTCGTTTGGCTTGTCATGAGGCATTCTGCTTTACTTTTGGATCCACAGATGGGTGCCACATTAGGATTCTTCCTCCAGGAGAACCGCAAACAAATTTACATAAATAAATCTAATATAAATATATATATAAATAATATATATATCAATAGGCCAATAGCCGAGGAGCTTGAGCATTGAGGCCAAAATCATGTCGTGTTTCCACTGTCCAGCCAATAGCTCTGAGATGTCACACAACCCACCCAGTTCAACGAGAAGTAATTTAGAATCACACCATCATAATTTTTCCCAAATGATCAAAATGGAGACAACCGAAGCAAACTAATTAGACGTAATTGTACAGCATTAAATCATATGTCTACATGCAAGGCCTATGTATTTTTATTTATTATTCGTTTAGCCTACTAGCCGACCAACCGTTGGCATCGTTCATCGAGTGGTCTCAACACTAATAAAGGGACAATTACCAAGCTCACAACCTACAATATAAAACCACATAATTTCTCTGGTAATAACTCTGTGGACATCCATAAAACATTGTTTTTTCCCCTATAGGTTAATAGGTAAATCCCCCTTTTATTTAAGAGAATAATTTAAGGATGGTGCATATTTTTTGGTTTAATCAGGATCCCCTCTCCTCCACACCACACGAAAAACCTCAAAACATTGTGCAATTCTGACTGTGCCAACACTAAGCACTGTAAAAACACTAAGGCCCAATCCCAATTAATTTTTTTTACAGCTACCCTTTCATCTACGCCTTGGCCCTTGAAACATAGTGTGAAGGGGAAGGGCTACAAAATTTACCCCTAAGAAATAGGACAGCACTACATCATCACAAACATCATCATATGTCATCGCAAGTTCTTACTGTACTTCATATGAGATTGACAAAGCCGACTACTGTAGTTGTTCCAGTTGTTATTTTTTTTGGTATTTATATTCAGGAAATCACCAAAGGCCATGATATCTTGTTTTCATGAAGATGTAATGTGGCAATAAGCTCGTAACTGTACTGTGCATTTACTCCATGGCCCTATTCATCTATGTAAACCCAAAAAGCTAAATTACCATTATAGCCTACCAGATGCTGTAAAAAGGTAGTTTCCAGTCACTAGACTTATCTGTCTGACTATTAGTGTCATCCAGTGACATATGTGAAAGTATGTCCTCTTGTCCTTTCGGATTCAACAGCTCCATTTGACACTGTTGATCATGACATCTTACTTTCACGCTTGGAACAGTGGGTTGCATAAAAGGTGTGGCTTTGGAATGGTTCAGGTCTTATTTGGAAGGGGTTGCATAAAAGGTGTGGCTTTGGAATGGTTCAGGTCTTATTTGGTCAGGGATGTCTAAACTCGGTCCTAGAGGGCCGGTGTGCTGCAAAGTTTAGTTCCAACCCCAACCAGACACACCTGGTCTAGCTAATCAAGCTCTTACTAGGCTTTCTAGGAACATCCTTGCAGGTGTGTTGAGGCAAGTTGGAGCTAAAATCTGCTGATCACCGGCCCTCCAGGACCAACTTTAACCATGCCTGGCTTAGGTGATTGTGAGTCCTCCTGTGCTCCACTAGCTTATGGAGTTGCACAGGGATCTATTCTGGGCCCTATATTGTTCTCTTTATATCTACTTCCTCTCGAATCAATTCTCTGAAGAAATGGCATCTCCTTTCACTGTTATGCTGTTGACTGTCAAATTTATGTTCCCCTTAAAAGGACATATGGCCTTCCCCTAAATGCACTGGACTCATGTATAAAGGACATTAAATCTTGGATGGCACTGAATTTTCTCCATTTTAATGATTCTAAGACCAAAATGATGGTGTGTGGCCCCAGCTCCAACATCGCTCATTCTGTAAGCCTGAATAATCTTGAAACTTTCTGTAAGCCAGAGACTGAACCTGGGTTTTAAAATGGATTCTGAACTAAAGCTTGAAAGCCAGGTTCAGTCTGTTGTTGGCTCTAGGTTCTTTCACTTAAGGCAACTGGCCAAAATTAAGCACATTTTATCACAACATCACTTTGAAACAGTAATCCATGCCCTTATAACCTCCTGCTTGGACTACTGCAATGTCCTTTATTTTGGGGCGAGTCAGTCTTCTATTTCTCAACTGCAACTTGTTCAGAATGCAACTGCGTGTCTTTAAACTGGCACACGCAAATACGAGCACATTACCCTGGTTTAACTTCACTTCACTGGCTGCCCATGCATTTCAGGATACATTTTAAGTTACTTTTATTTGCTTTTAAGTCTGAATGGTGCTGCACCCCTTTACCTCTCTGAGCTTCTCTGTCCCTGCACACCTTCTCGTTCGCTCAGGTCAGCCAACCAGCTCCTCCTAGGTGTGCCTACAAGTTGAAAGCTCAGAGGGTATCGGGCTTTTGCTTTGACTGCACCAAAATTGTGGAATGAGTAATGAAACCAATATTTTGTCTGATGTAACCAGGGCATCAACTGTCTCAGCAAATCAGTGTTTGGGATCACCAAAAAGCTGTTCATGAACATCTAACCCCGACGGTCCTACACTACCCAACCCGTTCCGAGCTAGGATTGAAGTGATGAATCTTCGTATGGGAGTCGGTTGCTCAAACAAGAAGGTTAAAGACCATGGCCTCTATCGTTTGTCATTAGAGCACTTTTAGAGATCAGTGAGGTTTACCTGCACAGCACTTCACTAGCTGGCCTCTGCTACACTAGCCCCCTAAACCTCACTCCTATCTGGGTCGTGACACTAATGTAACTCACCAGTCCTACACCACCCAACCGGCTGTGACCTGGAATCGAACTGGTGATTCTTTGCATGGGAGTCGGTTGCTCTAACAGGGAGGCTAAAGACCATGTTTGTAGAGCAACTTTTAGAGGTCAGAGGAGTGAGGTTTACCTGCACAGCACTTCACTAGCTGGCCTCTGTTGCAAACACACCAAATGGATGGCTGCTGACTGCACATGCTCTGCACCCCGTGTGAGTGGACATGTGTTTCTGTTTTCTCATTCCACAAAGGGAAACTGGAAAATGAGTAACATTTAGTAACATTTTCACAGTATTTGTCACTTACTATGGAGAGGTTTGTTTCTGCAAATATAATCTACATAGCAAAATCCTCAGAGTAAAATTTACTCAGTTCAGAGAATATGTGGTCCCTCTTTAAATTAAGTAAAATTTACTCAACAGCAGAGTTAAAGTTAACGAGACAATGACAGGGTTAATCAAGTGATGATTGGGCACTGATGACGAACACCTGCTGTTAATAAGCAGAAACAGAAGAGAAACACAAAACTACAACTGACTTCAAACAGGATGTTGACTTTATTTCCGTCAGATGTTCACAAAAGTCCATATGAGATTTACTGAGAATTAACTGTTTTAGTTATTTACACTTTGCAAAAAACAACAAAAGAAAATCCCCATGGTGGAGAAAAGTGGATGATTTACTTGTGCTCTTTGACTCAATTTCTAATGTTGGTTTATCTTTGCTAGCTAAGACAAGTATAAAGAGAGCAAATATGATCAAGGTGATGGATCCTGTAATGATTCTGACTCTTGTTAAGAGTTATAAGAGATTATGTTTGATTTTGCAATTTATGTTAAAATGATGGTTTATCATTCAAAGAAAATTCAAGAGAATGGACCTCAGCTGTGGTTTTATAAATTTTAAAACACATTGAACATCTAAAACACTTTAAAGACACAGACATCAATAATCAGTGTGTCTATCTCAACAGTGGTTCGAGATTATTATTATTTTTTGGCTGCAGTGTATGCTAAGAGAATCATACAACATTAATCCATAGTTCCCAGCATGCGCTATAGGAAAAATAAAACCCAAAACACCATATTTGAGAAGCATACACTGATTCTTAATGTCTGTGTTTCAAGTGTTTCAGATGTTCAATGATTTCATAAAATTATTGCTGAGTTCCATTTTTTTGATACAGTGGTACTTTTGTAATAAAAGGTCAAAATCAGTTTTCCTGATTTGACCAGTGACTAAATCACTACAGAATCAATTAACCAGAGCACAATTGCTCTATTTATACAATATTTGCCACAACACATTATTTGGCAAACGAAGAAACACTAACATTAGAAATTGAGAGTCCAAATGAAGCAAATACTGTTCTCCTCAATGGTGACAGCTTAAAACACAAAAAGTGGTGTTTTTTCTTGTTGTAAAAAATTACTTAGTTCTTTATAATATCACCATATGGAATTTACTAGAGTGTGCCAGAAATAAGGCCAAACAGGTTGTTAATAAGTAAAGCTGCTGTTTGTGGATTTGCTTAATGATCCTCTGCTGAGATTGAGAGATTCAATGTGTTTTATTTCAGTTATTTTCATCTACGGCTGTGATTGAAGTCAGTTGTAGTTTTGTGTTTCTCTTCTGTTTCTGCTTATTAGCAGCAGGTGTTCATCGTCAGTGCTCAGTCAACACTTACTTAATCCCTTCATTGTCTCATTAACTTTTATTCTGCTGCAGAGTAACTTTTGCTCAATTTAGAGAGGGACCAAATACACCCTGAACCGAGTAGATTTTACTCTCATGATTTTGCTGTGTAATAATCCATATCCTTTGCAAATATTTGAGAAATGTATCAAAATTAGAGCAGACTGCTTTGTGTTATTTCTTGATTTGAATTGCTTGCTTGCATCGCTTCAGTTTTTGTTCTTGGACTCTGATTCGTTACTGAATGACCAATAAAAAGCTTTCTTTAACACTCTTCATCACTGATCATCAATCCAGCCCGCGACTGGATTCCAAAATTGTGAGGATCAAAAAGAAAATAGTGGTCCACACTATTAAAGCAACTAAAAAGAACAACTGAGTCTCTTGTCAGAATAACCACCATTAATGACTAGATTAAGGCTACACTCCGAAATGAGGACAGACTCAGACAGACTATGCGGCGTTAAGCATTTATTGTTTTAAACAAGTTTTAGCGTAAGTGAAGGGTGGGGTGTAGGCAGAGTGCACGCGACGTGTGTGGTGAAGAGCAAGGGATGTGGTAGAGAGGGTTATGCAACGTATTTGAGTAGCGGAAGGGAGACGCACGATTTCTGGGAGATTATTATTCGTTTGCGGGCATCCTGTGTGGTGAGAGATCGGGTCCCCCCTGACAATCGAGTCCGCCTAGGACTCTGGGTGATTGTATTGGTTCACTGGAGTTGTAATAGGTATAGTTTGTAGCTCCTGATGAAAAAATACAAATATAAATGCAGCAATATCTTGTTTAAATGTATGTAATTTAAAACAGCGTTATAATGACACACAACATGGCGTATTTTCCCTTCCTGCTTTTATTTTAGAAAGCCTACAACATGCTACCACTTCTTATTTACATATATAATGTTACATATGACTACATAAAAACATCAAAGAAGATATCATTACAATTTTACAATAGTTTTAATTTCTTTAACTATGAGTGTCTTTAACTTTTAGTAATCGATAATAATGTTAGTAATATGATAAGTGTTGTTAAAATCTAAAGACTGAGAATAGACTATAAAAAGCACTTGGGATGTCTGCCTCAGGACTAAAAGAGAGGAAAAACAATCTGGCACAACTTAAAATAGCATGGTAAATAAATGGTACCAGAACAAAACAGGTCACTAATAATGTTCACACATCAAATGAAACATTAAATGGGCTTGAATTCAAATCTCAATGCTGAAACGGGCTACTCACAGTGCTTGATCAATGGCTAAAGTTACATTTCCCCTTGTTCACTAAGGCTAATTGAGTTGAGGCAAAATATCTCCCTTCTAGTGGTTGACTGTAGTATACTGTAGGTGATGTGAGCTGGAGTCAAATGCCTTCAGTTTTGTAATGAAATGGAAAAAGTATAAACGTTAAACATAATGTTTGCCAAAATTATATTTTTATTTGATTTTCTTCTTGGGGGTCCGGCCCCGAAGGAGACTGACTGGTAAAACTCTGGCCCTCTGACAAATATAGTTGATGACCCCTGCTCTACATGCTAAATAGGGCCAACTTGATCTGAGAGGCGACATGTTGACCACACAAAACAGACTAGCCTGACAAATACTGCCAAATGCAACCCAGTGTTTGACTGTTGACTGAGTGTGTCCTGGCTTAAATGTTATGGTATTTTCAAAATGAAAAAACTGCTAACTTATAAGGCTGATGTGCATTATATTACAATAATAAAAACATAGAAACAGACTAGTGTAAACTACTACAACAACTACTACTACCACTACTACTACTACTAATAATAATAAAACATAGATATGCTGATTGGTTTAAACAGTGGTTATGCCAGATTGAAGTGCCTCTGATGAACTCTGTTGAATGCCTGATTGATTGCACATATTTCTGCCACAACTGGACTATAGAAAAATTACAGAAAGTTCTCTGGTTCAGATGAATTAAATTGAGATGTACCAATTGCTGACAGATTTCTGCAGAATACCCTCACTACACCCAGTAGTGTTTCTTGATGGCAGTGGCCCTGACGTATCATACCTGCCCCTTTGTGCTCCATAACTCGATAAGTTTTTCTTTTGTTGTACTGTCCATCTGTTTTGTTTCAACATTTTCTCTGAGATGGTTTAAAGTTGTCATGCTAACGGTGACAGCACCGCAGGATACACTGCATTAAATGACCCTGTCAGAATGTCATCAAAGAACAGATTTGATCATAATGACTTAAATGTCTCTGTATAGGATATTATGAATCTTTTCATATTATATGAATATAGGGGTTTTAGGATTTTTACAATTTGGTTTCAGATGGTCAAATTGTGCATCAGGCTATAGTCTCCTAATTAGGCAGATTTCATGATTTAGACATGTGGCTTTATATGTGATTGATTGGTGCAAATGACTATCTTTTGTTTACTGTTTTAATAAAATTTCCATAACTTAAAAAAAAAATTGTACCTATACAAATGTAGTCTGGAAAATTCACAAATACACTGGTCAATTAAAATGACAGAATTATCCATGTTTTAGAGGCAAATAAATGATTTTTCCCCTTTTAGATTATATTTTATGCACTTAAAATGAATACTGCAAATTATGTAATACTATAAAGTTCTATAACTCAATGAACCTGCCACCCACATTTTTTAACAGCTCATAGCTCATAAAATAATCTATTATCTTGCACCATGTCTATAAACCACACAGAGGTGCTCTTGTGCTGCAGTTTGAAGCACTGCTTATTTCGCGCAACTGAGATCACTGTGACCACTCTTAAGGTTGGAAAACAGTTTTAAAGCTTTCTCTCATAAGTGTGGCTTCAAGACACCTTTATTTTAATTAAATACAAGCTACATTTTGAGTAAATTTTATTAATAATTGTCTGTGATTGTGAAATTAGCCAAATAAAATGTTAAAGCATTGCATGGCCATGATTTACATTGACAAAGGTTAGAGCAAAGCAAAAATCTGTTCACTATAATAAAGGATGGGCAGTATTTATGATAACTGTATTTCAAATACGTATTTTAAATACAAAATAGTATTTTGTAATTTGTATTTGATAGGGTCGATGGAAATGGCTTAATATTTTGTATCGATTTTTTTTGTGTGTTGTATTTTTGTATTTTAAAATACTGTAAAATACTTTGTATACTTGGATTGCTGATGCCAAATGTTTGTCTTTAAAACAAACTACATAAAAATAAGTCCTACAGCGGAAATTCTTACAATACTTCACTGGCTGTTTTAAATGCCAGCATTGAACAGCAGGTGTAGTTGCAATGTATGGTAAGTGAAGATGTTTGCCTAAATATGTCAAAGTGACAAAGCATGTGAAAGTTTGATAATCTTCTAAAACGAACAGGTTATAGGAGGAGAAGGATATAGCATATGAAGAGTTTATTTGCAAAAATAGCTGTTTTTTTTTAAGTTTTCAGAAATCATGTTTTTACACTGAATATTGAAGAGTCAGTTTAATGGTAAAGGGACTGATGTCATGCTCCTTCATAAAAGCATTTTATAGAATTTTTAAAATACAAAAATACTGTATTTTGTTTTGATACATTTTGCGACTGCTGTATTTTGTAGTTTATTTTGATACACTTAAACCTATAGGTATTTGGTATTTTATTTTAAAATAAATTTAAATGTATTTTTGGCTAACTCTGACTACAATAATACAGGGTGACATCCATTACACACAGAGCGAATGTCTCGAGTTTTTTTACACCTCACTGCACAAATACTCAAGTTTATGCCAAATTTAGAAAAGATATATCTCTATTTCAAGGTAAATGAGTCTGCTCTAGTTTTTAAATGAAATTTACCATGATTGTCTGTGCATCCTACCAAATATAACAGTTGATCACACATTTTTTAAAGAGCTTCTTGGAGTCTTGGTCCTCAGAAGCCTTTCTAAATTTCCAAAAAATGTTAACTGTTAAATGTTAACACTGTTAACTGAGACACTGCCATTGATGTTTGCCTTAAAGTCAGTATGAAAAGAAAGTTAAGATTGTCCTTTTTCTGCAATTGTGACATACATCCTGTTGAAACAGTGCTTGATTTCATCCTTTGGGTACTGACTGGATCATTGGAAGATGGGTGTTGCTAACAAAATGGTGGAAAATTTGAATGAGAATTTTACTCTCCTTTAATCATAGTCAACACACTCTGGTGCAAAATATTTTTATATGTCTGATGATGACAAGAATGAGGAGCTTATGTTTACAAATGGAATTGTATCATTAAGTTCAGATAATTTTACCAACTCGGCAGTGGCGGTTCAAGACCATAGAAAGTAGACTTCCCATGGTGATGGAGGGGTGTTGTTGGGGCCTGGCAGGTACTTTAGGGGGGACACTTTAGCATATATCACAAACTACTTAAAGGATTATTCCAAGTCATTGTTTTTCGTTCATCACTTTACAGTCTTCATAAAAAAGCCAATTAAATAACTTAAACTCAAATAAATCTTCCATGTTTATTTATTTGACAAGTAACTTTGTATTGTAGTGGGATAACACACTTTTAACATTCAAGTACATTAAGGTAATTCAATTGTAATTGAAAACAAAATCCAAAACTACTTAGCCCTGTGTGAAAAATGCTTGCCACCTAAACCTAATAACCGGTTTGGCAGTTTGGCTTAGCAGCAACAACTGCAATCAAGCATTTTTTGACAACTTGCAGGAAGTCTGTCACAACATTGTAGAAGAATTTTGGGTCACATTGGGTCACAATTTAGCCACATTGGAGGGTTTATGAGAACAAACCGCCTTTTTAAAGTCATGACACAGCATCTCAGTTGGATTCAGGTCAGGACTTTGACTAGGCCATTCCTAAGTCTTCATTTTGTTTTGTGGACTTGCTGGTGTGCTTTGGGTCATTGTCGAACTGCAAAACCCAAGTTTGCTTAAGCTTTTATGTTATTGTTGCTCTGAAATAATTTTCATCCTGGAACTCTGCCATGCAAACCATTTTTGCTAGGGATGAGTGATTCCGATATTTTTCTTTCTGATCTGATATCAAGCATTTCAAGGGAAGTATCATTGATATTGATACCAATACTTCAATAAAATCTTTTATAGTGAGTTTAGAATGTTTTCTATTCATCTTTAGTATTATTATTAAACAAAACACAACAATAATGATCCATATAACACCTTATATATAAAACAAACAAACAAACAAACAAACAAACAAAAAAACGCATTGCACAATCCTTGTTTAATAAAAAAAACAATTACATCTTCCCCGATCAATGTTGTTTTTTATGAAACAAATGAATGTTGACATTTTGAGCCGTTTTTTCCTTGACTGATGAAAATCTCTTGTTTTTGAAAAGTTAAATATAATAAAACAAATAATTGCCTGACAAAAAAATAAATAAATTGTTGATAACAGTCAATAGACTGGAATGGGCTGAAAATCAAAAAAAGGTATGTCTATGAAGCTAATCACTTCAACTTTACAGTAAATCGGTTAATTCAGCATCACTTCAAGTCAAATCAGTAGAGCTTAAGATTAAAGCTTACATTTAAATTGCAATCATCATTTGTGCAACAAGCCTGGAAACAGATATATATGTTTTTGTGAAGGAACAACAGAATGTTGAAATTTTTCCCCTTTAGCCTATTTCTTCTTTGACTGATCAATGCCCCTGCTTTGGAGAAAATTCTCTCCGAAGGAACAGATGATGCCATGATCCCAAGATATTTTTGCTAGTTTGCTAAGAGCGGGGAATGTTTGCTCATGATTTCTCCGTCAACTGAATGGGTCTCGGTTTTGAGGAACTACTTTCTCCTTAGCATAGCAACTCATTGACTCATAGAATGACAGCTTCGTGATTGTTGTTGAGCTGATAGAACCTGGATGTCAAAATTCTCCCATATGCCCTGTTGTTGCCAGTAATCTACTGTTTTTAACATTTTATGTTCGTAAATTCAATTTACAGACTATTTCCGTTAAACATACATTCCACAGTGTGTATTTTTCATCTTACACATTTAGCCCCTCAAATCCCAGAGCTAAATCCTCACTAGTGTCCTCACTACAGAGGGTTGAACACTCAGGCAGTGATGACGTTAATGAGATAATTAAATATCTAATTAATGGAGGATTGATATTTATTGATGAACAACTGTTAATAAGCAGAATAACACAAATACCCAAATAACACAAATTACAGCCAAAACCAAAGATGAAATCAACTGAAAATAAAACTAAATAAAACTAATAATTAATAAAAATAAAACAAGTTACACAATAAAACATATATTTCTCAAGATGTCACCAGGGATCATTAAACAACTCCACAAACATCAGGAGCTTCACTTATTACTGACCTTTGACTTTACTTCTGTCATGTGAACAAACAGCTCTTAATGAAATGTTTGTTGTCCATTTGAAGTCACCATGATGGAGGTCAGTGTTTGCTTTACTCAGGCTCTTCAACTTCTTATTTTAAATTTAGTTTTAAGTTGGTTGCTATTATCAGTTGTGTTAATCACACTGTTTTATAGCATTAAAAGTCAAAATGTAATATAAGATTAAGTCTGAAAAGTCTAACTATTATATCGAAACCACCCTCACCTGTTTGTGCACTCATTCAAGATCTTGTTAGTTACATGTGAGACATTAATAACATGCATTAATGAAACCACTGAAGCTTCAGTAATCAATGATTGTAAAGACACCCTTCACTATGAAAATGTTAAAACTATGACAGAACTAAAAACACACAGACATAAGCAATTAGTCTTTGAATCTCAACAATGGTGACAAACAAAAGACAAATTAAATAAAAACACAACCTAGAACAATACAAAACAATCTACTGAAATATTACACCCCTAAAACAAACAGGCAAAGAAAGAAATTTTAAGAACAAAAAGATGCATAATTTATTCATGCTGCAATGCATGCTGGGAGTTTTGTATGATGCTGGGACCCAGCATGCATTGCGGCATGAATGAATCATGCAGATTCTTTCTTTTTAGCAACCATGGTTGAGATTCATACCCTCATTCTTGATGTCTGTGTGTCTTAGTGAGCTGCTAGAGCTTTTGTACATGAAGCTCTAATATTTAATTTTTATTATTACCTTCCTAATTGTCTGTTGATCCTCCGTGTAAAGCTGCAGCATTGTTCAAAACAGTGTTAATATAAGAATATTTGCAATTTTTATGAACTAACAAGAAAATCCCCACAAAACTATACCTGTAATATTTAATAACGTTTAGTATATTTTCTCATCTCAGTTTCAGAAACACAGATATAACAGGAAGCAAAACATTAAAGGGCACATACATGAACCCTTTTTAAAGATTTTATATCACTACTATGGCTGTTCTGAGTGTGCCAGTCTAGGTTTAGATCAAAACACAATTCACATTGTTTTATTATAATCTGTTAAAAAGTGTCATTTTGGGGGCGTGTACACAGATCGCTGTTTTAGGGGTGTGTTGCTTCACATGCAAATTAGTTTCGACTTCCCGCCAATCTTAACAAGGGGGCGGAGCTAAGAGCGCCCCTGCTTTGTGTACGGCAACAGACGGGCAGACAGAGAGAAGCAACATGAGTGATAGGACCAGCATTCAGACGTACGTGTACAGTTTAGGTACGTTTTCAGGCACCTGGTCGTTAAAGATAAAACTCAGCCACTTAAGGGCGTACTCACACTATGTACAGTTGCCTTTACCCGGGCAAAAGCACGCTAGTCTCCGCTTCCGTCTCCCCCGACGGCCCGCGGTCTTATTGCATTCGGGCCTGAGCACGCTTACGTCATCTGATGCACTGTTCAGTGTAAGACAATCGCTCTCGGAGATTTCAGTGAGATTTCCTGATATGATTATATCGTTTTAGTCGTTTGATATGCAGTGACACACAGTCAATATTCTGCCGAACAGATCAGCCACTGCTGACACTCGTAAACAATCATAAAGTCCTCGTGCTGCAGGAATGAGAAGGTTTAATAGTTTACGACAGTGTGCGTTCATTAAACAGTAAGAATGATTAATAAATCCATATGAAACAGTCCCCAAAAGTCACGTCTCCTCTTCAGTTTGGGGCTTAGGCGCGCTTTGCACTCTCACTACAAGCGTACCGCGCCAAAGCCCAAGTGAACCGGGCTCTTCCAACCGGGCCAGGGCCGGCCAACTGTACCGTGCCTTAGCCCGATTCAGCACACTTAAGTACGCCCTTAAGCCTTTGTTGCTCATTTCCAGGAAGACGATGAAGGCTCTTGTGTTGAGCCTTGCATCCAAAAACAACGCAAGGGTGTTCCTTTGGTGGCATCGCTTCGACTCACACTAAGAAAATGGCGGACATGAAACAAGAAACTTATGCAAATATGGTAACGCGCGCCTGTCAATCAATATGGGTGGGCGGGGGGACCGCACTCCTACGTAAAGTTGCGGTCGATCTCAAAACCGCTCCAATTGGTCCACCGTTTTTATGTTGTTAAATTGAAAAAAAAAAGGACTGGGTGTGTTTATATCAGCCCAACATGACGGTCTATACACTATACCTACACATATGTCTGTCCAAACAGCTTAAAAAGTAGATTTTTCATCAAAGGTACCCTTTAAGATAGAAGGTTAAAGGTTCAAGAGCCCAACTAAATCAGCCTCTGATCTCCACGATGGTGAGGTCTAATGAAACATTTTCAATAAAAAAATATAAACCTCTGTTAACTATCAAATATTCTTGCAGATATGACAGAAATGAAGTCAAACTTTAATCAGTCAATCTGGTTTTAATTCAGTTGGTTTGGTGTGAGGCTGTAGTTTTATTTCATCCTTCAATTTCTTATTCCTTCAGTGATTGTGCTTGTTAACAGCAGCTGTTCATCAGTGTCTGAATTCAGTCATTTGTGGTCATTCACTTTCTACAGTGGGCTAAACTAATTGACCAATTTAGGGACTAGTAAATGAGGGTATATGGTGAGATTTCAGACACTTTGTTTACTTTCTCAAAAACAAAGGTTAGATCTGGTACAGTTATTTTCCGTATTTTGTACACAAATGAGCTGTAAAGCATTTAACAGATTTTCACTGTAGATTGTACAGACTTTACTGTTAAAGTCTACTGACATTTTTTACAGTGTAGGTGATGACACAGACCGCATGACAGATGTTGAGGTAGCTTCTGGTGTTACAGCAGTTAACTTGGATGTGGCCATTCTGCATTTTAGAAAAGAGCTGTTTTCTTATTGCTTTAACATGATCTTGGTCACAAAATGCCAGGCGCTTAACAAGGCTAAACATGGCACCAAGTTTAATGTGTGTGCAAAACATAGGAATGCTTCCACCGAGCCTTATGCATGGACGAAACCATATTTGCACAGTTGTCTGTGACAATTGCAGGCAGTTTTTGAGTTGTGCCCCATTCTTCAGAAATTATTTTCATCTCTGCTCTAATGTTACAATTTTAATTTGTTTGATGACCTTAAACATCAGAGAAACCAGAAACGGGCAAACACTTTGTTACAAAACCGTACATATAAAAATAACAAGAGTACATTTTTTATTTCATGTCAGCAATAAAATTTAAATAAATAAATAATTCACCTCAAAATTATATATTATATAGCTCTTATGAATTCAGTAGAACAGTGACAGATTTGACTAGACACTGTGACACTTTTGACCAGAATCAGTAAAAGTGTTGCACTTTAATATTTTTTCTTTTTAAAGTGTTACATTAAAATATATATATATATTATTTTTGCAATTATGATGAATTATAGCACATTCAAGCCACCCCAGTCTTTGAAAATTGTCAATCTAACTAAGGTCACAGGTTGTGTTGTTATAAACATAGTTCGTTGGTTCGGTGTATCTCAAATCTATCGTTCCAATAGATGTTCGCAAACTGTGTCGCAAACTTTTATGCTTACAACTACACCTCTAGAGCTGTAGTTAGAAACATAGTTCCTGGCTGTGTTCTATTGCCAGTTATACCCCTATGCCCTGTTTGTTTAGAACATTATAACATTTAAAATTTGAATAATAAAAAAAAAAAACCATTAAAGTCCTCTGTCTTAGGTGTAATTTGCTTTCAAGAGTTCACACTTAGGGCGGTTGATTCCGCTGTGGCGACCCCGGATTAATAAAGGGTCTAAGCCGACAAGAAAATGAATGAATGAATGAGTTCACACTTAGATATGCTTAGTGTTTATAGCAGGTTTGGCACACTGTCCCGGGAGAGAACCCTGAGCTCGGAGATATTTGAGCCCAAGGCTCCCTCTCAGTCAATAAGCATATAAGGGGATCCGAGATCAGGTAGGTCTCGAAAGCTCCCAAAAGTGCTATTAACTCGGGACAGCAGCCACGTATTTCGAAGAATTTCCCCCCAAAAAGCTAGAAAGTTTTTACTTTATCTGGCTGCTGGATATAGTGATTGAGGAAAGGAAAGAAGCATAGGGAGCTCCTGTGGGAGCAAAGGGTGAAACAGACTCCTGTGGGAGCCCAAGCAGGGGCTAGGATAGCAGTTCTTATATGCCATCGCCAGCAAGAATCATGAAGTGGGATTTGGGCAGTGGAGATTCTTGCTGGAGGGTGAGTGGCGAGTTTGGCGACGATGCTCAAGGAACACTCCTACTGGAAATGTATTGTTGTACTGGGTGTAAAAATGTTTGAATGAATTCTATGCTGTGAGGTAAGACTGTAAGGTTCTAGGGGCTACAGCTTCTAAAATAAGGGAGTTGGATGCTTGGTGTAAGTTGTGCATGGGGTGATTTAAGGCAATATCATCTCTGAATATGGAGGGATGAGTGTTGGATGAGGATTCGCTTCTGGGCCTAATTGCCGAAATCTCTGCAAGGAAAAACGAGAGAGAGAGTCAGCAATTTGATTCCTGAAACCTGGTACTTGTTTTGCAGTTATAATCAACTGGTTTTTAGCTGATGTCCAAACTAGATGGCGAAGGAAGGGCATTAGAGTAGAGGAATGTTAACGTCCTTTGTTAACACCTTGTACAGCTGCTTCATTATCACTGTGAACCAGAATGCTAGAAGCTGACCATTCGTCACCACACATAATAGTAGCAGCCACTAGGGGGTACAATTTGGAAAGGGCTGATGGTTGAGAGGGCAGGGCGATTGCCAGCATTTGCGGGGGCCATGGGGAAGCGAAACAATGGCCCTGGTAATATCCCCCAAAACCAACGGAGGGGGCCATGTTGGTAAATAGATGGATCATTATAAAAATCCCTATAGAAAAACGAGCAGCCATTCCAGCACTTAAGGAAGGAAATTCACAGGCTGAGTTTGTTATGTGTAGGGCAGGAGGATAGTTTCTTCTTATCCGTTAATGGAGGCTGCAGTTTGGAGGAGGTGAGAGATGAAGGGGCGTCCCTGGGAAATTATTCGCATAGCAAAATTAAGATGTTCCAGGATAGACAGGAGTTCGCGTTTTGTGCAGATTTGATTTTCCAGAGAGATGGGCGACAGAGAAATGATTGGGTTGATTTTTTCCTTAGGGAGTGATGCTTAGAAGTTTTTAGAGTCCAGCTTTATTACTAGGAATTCTAAAGTGGTGCTAGGGCCAGACATTTTCTCTGTTGCTAAGGGATACCGAGATTAGACTTTGAATAGTCGCTAAGTGTCTGGCAGGTGGTGTGCTAAGGGAAAGATAATAAGAAAATCATCTAGTAGATGGATGAGATGCGAGACGCCGTAGTTATTGGCAAGAATCCAACATATAGCCTCTGAAAGCATGTCAAATATTTGGGGGTTAAACGGACTGCAAAGTTGAATTTCGATCTCCAATTGATGCCAAATGACCGACAGTTTTGATTAAGGAGATTGCTTGATCTATATCATGATAATGAAGCGAGAACTCGTCTGTATTGTTAAACTAATGGTGCTTGAGAAGGGGGAGATATGAGAGGATGAGAGGTTAAATTTGAGGAGTTTTTTGTCAGAAAATGTTCTGCCTATAGAGCCTATAGAGCTCATGCGAAATGTGCTGAATGGGTGGGGGGCGGAAAAAGGACAGATCATGAAGTTATTGTCGTTCTTTTTTAATTAGCTCATCTACAACTTCGGGTTCTGCGATAGCCGATTGTAGGTTAGGGCAAGCGAGGTTGTAAGCTGTCAGGGTCAAAATGCCTGGATGGTATTCTTAGGATAAACCTGAAACGAGAAATTCAGAAAAGTTACAGTCAGGGTGAAAACGTAATTCAGATGCAAGTTGAGATACATTGACAGCAGTCGATAAGTAATTTCTTGATTTTCTTTATTGGCTCTTTGGATTGGGCAGATGACGCGGCCGTGCGCGCCGCCACAGTAATTGCATGTGTGAGGAAATCTGCAGGGGTGACGGAAGCATCTTGCAATGTTGAAATTAAAGCATGGGTTAGAGTATGTAGAACTTTGGGAAGAGGAGGAAAAAGAAGGCGGAAGCAGAGCAGGGATAGCAGAGGTAGAAGGATGGGGGACATAACTTGTGGATCTTGATATAGAGGAGTCTTTATCTGAGGAAGGAATAATAAAAAGACAGGAAGTGGTAGGGTGAAGACTGGAACGGCAGAATGCGCAGGATTGTGGCAACCTAGAAAAACCCTGTTATGTAGATTAGTGTCCAGAGCCCCCAGTAAGGTTCCACTGGGTTACTAAGATGGAGCATTTGGGTGGTATGTGGTATGTATAAAATGCGTTCCCCCATAGGAGAGTGCGAGTTCCGAGATGATAGCTATATAATTATTTTGCTTGCGCCTCCTATGGGGAAAAACTGAGCATATGATGTCAGTGAATCTAGAAAAAGCTACATGAAATTCAGCTAATGAGAGGGTGCGAGTTTGAATAGTGGTTGATGATTTAAGTGTAAGTGTGAATTCTCCGCAATTCACCTGTCGTTCTGCCGTAGGGGGTTTAATAGGTGAAAGAAGTGTAGTGAGATCAATGTCGTTACCTGATAATATGAGTTTTTTTTTTGCAGCGCTTGAAACGGGGGGTGGTTCCAGGTCTTAGGTGTTGTGTGGCATGGGGAGAGGTGTGGCGGTGAAAAGGGTGTATGGGGGGCGTGCTGAAGAAATTTGTGAAGGGACGGTGGAATGTTGAGCTGGATCAGTGGCTGGGAGTAGAGCTAGAGTGAGGGGCTGGAGGCCAAGTGAGAAGGGTGGTAAAAGGTTGATTAGTGTGAATTGTAGAATGGATATTGTCTGAAGGAATTTCTGTATGTTGTGGTAATGAAGCTGGGGTGATCCTGTTTTTTTGGATGCGTGGTGTGGATGATTTCGTGTTGGGTGCTGTACTTTTTTGGGTAGCCTTTTTTGATTGTCCGGGTTAAGAAAGTTCAGTTGGAGAGTTAGTGTTGAGGATAGGGGGCGTGGCGGGAGCGGGAGGATCTTGCCTTGTCCATGGTGGGTGTAGTCTGAGGAGTAATGGCAGAGTACAGCTTCAGGAGATCGGCTTTATTGCATCTTTGAAGGAATGGGAATTCCGGCGTTTGAAAGATGTTTATGGAGTTCAAGGATGGTGATTTTTTTGGAGACATGGGATGACGATCTGGCAAAGTCATAGGAGGAAACTGGTGAAGGTAGGTGGTGGCTTTATGTTGTTGGCGATGGTGAATTCTGGTGGCGTTGTGTTGTAGCAGCGCGGATGGGTCTGCGGCCTCTCTCTGCGACCTCAGCCTCGAGTCCCTTTATTGGCAGGGCTGCGTGGGTGTGTCGGGGAGAGTGGAGCTCTCGCTGGTTGTCATGACGTTGATGTTGTTGTTGTTGCTATTTTTATCTATTTTGTTTTTATCCATTCTGGCTGACTGGTTGGTTGGTTTGTTGGTTGGCTGGTTGGCAAGCTTAGATTTGCTGAGACGCTTCTTAGCTTGTGGTCTTCCAAAACAAAGATAGAGCAGTAGGGAAAAATGATCTGTTTATTGTAAGCTTGGATCGCTCTAGTGGGATTATTACTGATTACAGATGATCAGCTAGACGTGCTTAATCATATCACATGCTCCTCTCGAAATTAGTTTATGAAACTTCACTTCAAAGCATTTTTAAAGTTCAGTTTTTGCGATCTTCATGTTTAATTGCGCTCCTTCGCAGTGCACTTTGAAAACATTGTTGTCATTTTGAACACAGGCGTGGCTTATGACGAAAGCTATAGGTGACCCATTATTTAAAAGCGGAATTTACATTACGTCTCTAAAGCTTGTGAAAACAAAAAACATAGCTCAGTTAAATTTATAGTAGGTTATTTATTAAGTATCTGTACTGTATATGACATGGGCCTGTTGGCTTGAACATTTCTGCAGTGGTTCGCATGGGTCTAATTGTTAAAGACTTTTCAAAAAATAAAAAAATACATAAACAATATCCTACTTAATAATAATAATAATAATAATAATACATAATAATAATCATTATTATTATTATTATTCATTCATTCATTTTATTTTCGGCTTAGTTCCTTTATTAATCTGGGGTCACCATAGCGGAATGAACCACCAACTTATCCAGCACATGTTTTACGCATCGCCCTATTATTATTATTATTATTATTATTATTAATAATAAATAAATAGCCAAATTTAAAAATAAATTAAATAGCCTCATTTTTAATTTATATGATTAGAATACGTGTTAGCTTTTGTAAGTGATTTTATGTTAATTTAGAATAGAATATGGAATAGTCTCAATAATATTTGTAAAGGAAATATTGGCCTCATATGTGCCATACATCTATTTAAATTTGTAAATCAGTGTGTGTAAAACAGTATAATTTGCACAAAGAAATGATGGGGTTCTTCTCTAAAGAAGTTGTTACTTCACAGCATTTAGAACATCATTGTGGGCGTTTTACATTATAACTAACGTGGTTCAAACGACAGATCTGAGACAGAGAAACTACAGATTTTGGGAAACTTGCCACCAATCAGTACATCGATGGGAGATTCACCTGCTTGGGAGATTCACCCCTGGGAGATTCACCTACTTAAACCATGCCAAGGCAGTTTGTCTGTTGCCCCCAGTGAGGAGATGTGCTGCGCCAAATGGCTTGAAGGGGGTGGAAGTCAAAGGCCAACCGAGGGAAAATTTCAATAGATCACAGAAAGTGAGGTACTCTGTCATACAAAACTCTGACCCAGAAACAACATCTTCAGTAAGGTGGCAAGGCAAAGAATAAAAAAAATAAAAAACATAAAACATGTTAAAACAGGCTTAAAGGGAATTAAAAAAGAACACAAACACAAATAGTGTGATCTGTCATACGCAGCACAGTGCTCAGTAAAGTAAAGGCACAGCTAAACAGATGTGTTTTAAGGCTTCATGTGAATGTGCCTAATGTTGGAGCACATCTTATCACTTCAGGAAGCTGGTTCTAGATTCACCTTCTTTATTTGATCCCAATGGTCTGCTAGGTTTGTATTCACTTCCACAAATATTAATAATGGCTTGCTTTGCAGGAGAGAATGTCATTTGCCCAGCTTTGGTGGTCAGAATTATAGCAGGAAACTAAAATCCAACATCTTGCGTTAATGGCTTTTGGACAAATAAATCAAGCGCAAAAGCTGGTATTTCAGTAAATCCATCTAATAACACCAGCATAAACAATTTTTTTCTAGTAAGCATGTTAATTAGTTTCACTAACCTTATTCATCGATGTTCCAACTGTGCACATGGATGGGTCATCTATGTCTGTCAACTGCAGCCGTTTCACTAAACCTAGTTCTATTTGTCACAAATTTGTGAAGCATTTATGGGTAATGTACTGTACCTTGAACACAGGTGTGCATGAGGAGGAGAGCAGCCAAAATGTAGTCTCAGCATCAGATGTCACACCAAGCAATAGACAACCCAGTACACCTTAATATAGTACCTATATTAGGATCTCCTTGGATTTTAGGATTTAATAGCAATTGATGAACATGCCATTACAGAAAATAACTGAAGTAAAACTGCAATACAACAGTTCAAATACAGTAAAGTTCAACAGCATTATCAGTTGCAGTAAACTGGAGTAAAACCATGTTAACTCCATCTTTACTGCACTGTGCTGCTGTAGTCCAATACACCAATTGTGTGGTAAGAACTGGACTGCACTTGTGTTCCCAGGGGTTTGTTCTTCAACATCTTCCAAAAAATATTTTGTACTTTTTTCAGGTATGTTTTTTGGATTCAAGTAATTTTCTAAATAGAATTTCAAGAGTTTATTTGTAAAAGCAAATAATAAAATAACTGCAGTGAACTGAACAGTACAACAACAGTAGCAAATCTGTGGCAAAATGCAACTGCAAAATTGCAGTTTAAGGAGGTATAAACACAGTTCAACTAATAATGCAATAAAACAGCAGTAAACAGCAGTAAAATCTGCAGTACAACTGAAGTAACATTAAGTAACCTGAAAGGGGTAATATAGTGATGTTATATAATTTATTGCACTTAGGTTCATAATTATTAAAAGTGCATTTTAGAGTTATTATGTATTGCAGTATTGTAGATGTATTTCTAGTTAGTTATACTTCTGAAAAGTGCAAAAAGTACTTCTAAAAACTTCAGAAGTATTGAAACCTCATTTGAAAACCATTGTCCACCAACCAGGAAAAGTAGTTTTTCTGCAGTTGTATTGCAGAGGTACTTCAGTTGTATTGCAATAGCACTATGGCAGTTGTACTGTAGTAGTACAGTACTTCAGTTGTATTGCAGTAGCAGTACTGCATTAAAGTAGTTGTAGTATTTCAGTACCATTGCAGTAGTTGTACTGCATTATAGTAATAGTATCACTGCAGTACTATTGCAGTAATTGTATTGAAGTTGTATGTGTAGTAGTAATTCAGTTGAATTGCAGTAATAATGCAATATACTTACATAATACGGTGGACTTTTCAGTAGTTAACTAAAACTGCAGTATTCCTTTAAAAATCTGCAGCATTTAAAAAAACAAAACAAACAAACAAACAAACTGCAGTATATGTTATCCAAGCTTTCCCCATGTGCAACAGAATACACTGATCCCCCTGCATAGATGCTTGTACCACTTTGTATACCACTGAGCTTCATAAATCTTGAGTCTTGGTGTGACCCCTTACTCCACAGTTATGCAGATAAACTTGATGTCCCTCTCCCAATGATGCTTCACGAACATGATGATCATGTTTGGCCTTAGGACGATCTGCAATTACTTGAAAATGTACCTGTGGTTTCTCAAATTTGATATGCAATCTGGTCTGATGCTCCAATACCCACTCATGCATGTTCCCTGCAATGGGTTCATGAGTTGCATAAAACATAAAAAAGTATATGGTGATTCGAGGTTAGTTTGATCATAGGGGTGTTATACCAAAAACAACAACTGGGAACATAAGACAGTTTCTCTTATGGGAAAGGGTAAATGCGAGCAATAAGTTGGGCACTAAGTCCTATTGAATCATTCATATTGACCAAAACTACTGGTGCAGAACATCTGAACCTCATACAGATTACAAAGCTGTTGAATCAATGCAGAGTCAAAATGATTTGGGAGCACCAAATTTATAAACAACTCTGCCACCTAAATTCACTGCACTGTTTCCGCAGGTTGGCCTTGTGTGGGAACTTCCAACACATATTTAGTAAATATGTCAGCCATCACTATTCTCTATCTCTGGCTTAATTAGAGAGCTCCGCTACAGTAAAATCAATGGCTACAATAACATTCACTCTTGAACACCAGAGGGCCTCCTCCATATAGCATTTTTGCCTTACCAGTTCAGTTGTAGGTTCCACCCCCTGATGTCCATTTTTCTGATGCTGCCCCATAAAAACCTGATCTTTTAAGCTACCTGGCAAAATCAACTGAAGGATCTCCTTTCCCATCTGGCCAAATGAGATGACAATATCAAATGTCCTCAAGTTCAACCAAACAGTTTTACTGGCACAGAAAGACTAAGCGCATCTTTAGTTAATGACTGGCAAAAATTAGGAGACTCCACAAAATAAGGAGCCACACTGTGCCTCCAAAATGGGAGTAAGTTCTCAATTAGTCAATCAACTGCCAGTATTGCACACCTCAGTCATGGTAATGCACACCTCAAAGTGAAAAGCCGACTTAACCAACACTGTTTAGCTCAGGATAAAGGGGTCATCATTAAACAGAACACACTTGTGCCCTAACAAATACTGCTGGATTTTGTCAGCTAACGCTCACTTGAGTGCCAAAAACTGCAAAAGCAATAGGTCTTACAAAACAGCTTTTGGTGAAAGTAGAAACTATGGAACCTGTAACAATTAAACAAGGAATCTGAACCCCGGCCATACCTACATCAAAATGTGGACATGAGGAGATTAAATGAGGATTAGCATCTGAACTATACTTGTAATTCAGTAATACACTTGAGCCAGTCACCCCCCTACCTACTTGTAGCTCAGCAATTCAGCAGGGGCAAGTTTCCAAAAGGCTGATGATCTGGACAACTTCACCTACAGGTGAAAGAACTGCATATGGGGCAAAAAATAAATGGCATGAGGACCATTTGCAATAACAAGCCAAACAGCCTGTCTGTTGACACTGATGACAAATTATAAGAAAAATATATTCTGAAAATGGAAATCATGAAACTGGGAAAAACTTTGATTCAGTTGATTCAGCTGTACTTGTTGAGCTTTCAATATGCCCTTCAATTCATCTATTTAACAATATTTCACCATTTCAGAGCCACAGCAGGGTATAACTCTCCCTGAAGCCCATACTGGAAGCCATAAGACAAGAGGACTGCGAGTGCCTGTGACACCTCGCACTCCTGATGGCATCCCGTTTTTCCCATCTTATTGCTTTCTCATGCACGTCCAACAATGTTGCAGTTAGTTGACACCCAATTGTAAGTTCTTTCTGAAGCGCATTGTCGACCAAATGTTCCAAAAGTTGGTTGCATAGTAAAATAGGTCCTTTTATAGAAAAATGCACCTTTTATGGCCTCCAATTTTGGGGTTCAGGGAGAGTTACGCTCTGCTGTTCCTGTGAAATGTTGAAATCTTTTGAAATGGGTGAATTTCACCCTTGTCAAGCAAAAGAAAATTTTAAAAGAGTCTTCCCTTCCTGTTACTTTCTGGAAAAGAAAGCCTCATGTAAAGCCACCTAGTGCTGGGCCAATAAACAATGTTATATCAGACCATGATCAAATTTATGTCAGTAACAATGATAAGCTCTGGACTTTATTACTCTATATTGATCTAAGAGGCAATCGCACAGCAGAAATGTGCAACACTAGGAATCTAAAAGTGTGTTAATATTACAGATGTTTTTACATGTAAAATGGAGTTAAAATGATCTCAGGATTGCTCTGTTCACTAGCTGAATGATAAACAATTTCCTCCCAGGCTTCCCCTTACAAACAGTCAAACAAAAAGAAGGCCTGATCTGATAATGACAAATGATAGACTGATGGAATGATGCCTGAGCATTCTTAATCCACTCGCCAATGCCAATGCCTGACTGACCATTAAACTCTGGGCATTACCTGTCCTTTGGTATAAACGCATCATTCAGCCAAACTGGCATTAGCACCAATAGGTTGGACCGAGGAGGCAGCAGGCAATATCGTTTTTCAAGTTTGACTCAACATGGGAGTACAGATCTGACATTTTCATTGTTCATTGTCAGCTCACAACTGTGAGACCAACTGCCTATATTCATGTTTTTCTGCCATAATTATACCACATACGTGAAACGAAATCTCAGTGAAACATCTCAAACAAATGGGCCCCAAGTTGCACTGCTGTTTTGCAGCACCCCTAAAAAGAAAAAGCTGCGCAGAAATAACTAAGATAAATAAGAGTGATAAATGTACATGCAAAAACAATATAATCCTCCACGTCTCTGTATTATGGAAAACCCTGCCAACTATACCGAATACGTGCAAATGAGAGGGTTTGAGAGAGAGCACTATCCCCTTAGCAGTACAGTATGTGCTGCACATTTATAGTGCGAGGATCCCAAGTAGTGAAACAACTGCCCTCCCCTCACTTAAGGTAGAAACCAGCCACAAAATGTTCTTCCAACCACGCCACTTGTCATGCAGAGATGAAAATACTGTAGTTCCCACAGGACCTCTTCTCACAATACCTGATTAAATATCATGTACTGTACTAGGTCACAATAGGTTCGTAAGCGATATCCTAATCAATCAATTCTACTGTAGCTCTCAAAACATCCACTAATGCATTCTCATCTGTAACAGGCTTACTCAAGTTCCAAAAAAAACAAAAAAATAGCTATCTTTAACAGGTATCCAGCACTGTAAACCCTAATGCTGTAACTAATTAATTGAGTTGAGTTCTATTAACTTAAATCATTACAATTCGTTTATCTTACTTAAACTTGATGAGTATTTATAACTTTTTCTTATTTTTGAGTTTGTAAAAATTTAATCTTTTAAGTAAGGTGAACAATTTTGCCGGTTTAATTTAGACAAAATGTCTCTTTAAAGTTTCCCTAACTCAAAATCTTAGCCCAGTGATTTTGCGTCTGACGTCATCCAGGTTCACGTGCGTGCTCATGCTTCATTTGTTTTTCTCAAGATGGCAGATCGGCCTCATTACACACTACAGTAAGGGAAATATTTACAAATCCAAGGAATATTAAATTAATGTTTTAAGCAATATAATCACAGTAACAGTTTAATGTAATGTAGAGTTGGTCAGAATGCGTTTACATGTGTTGCACTACAGAAAACGCATGTGTTGCATTACAGAAAAAGCTCCACTTGTTGCTAACTAACGTTATTGTTTAAAACTGTAGATACCTTAGCATTAGTTGTAATGAGTTAACTCTGCATTTTAACTGAATGTGGTAAAGAAAAAAACATTTTAAATTGGCAGATTTAAATTTTTTATATCTTGGCGCGAGGAAGGTTTTCCTCAGCCCGCGCTTAAGTTGTCATGGAGACCCGCGAGTCTCACACAATTGATGAATCATATAATATTGGTTCAGTCATAATGATGATGTCTGTTATGAAGCAGACGGACAGACAGGATGAGTGAAACAGTTAACA
>CAIGQQ010034599.1:5698970-5732268 GCA_903798035.1 Danio albolineatus | reverse complement strand
TATATATATATATATTTATATACCTATATATACATATATATTTATATATAGTGCTGCCACCTCCCAGCTCTATCTCCGCAAGGAGTGTTCCTCGAGCAATCGACTCCCAGAGTCTGCCCACATTCACCCCCCATCCAGCTGGAGCTCTTACTTCCCCTCCACCCTTTTCCCACTCCAGCTGGACCCCGCCTCCCCCTATGGCTCCGACTCCCCCCAAAGGTTCCCCCGAGTCTCTACCCCCGCAGGAGCATTCAGAGGCACCCCCACGCCAACCCTGCTCGGGCTCCCGCAGGAGCCCGCGTCACCCTTTGCTCTAGCCAGAGCCCCCTTTACTTTCCCTTTTTTCTCGACCTCTATATCCAGCAGCCGGATATAGCTTTTCTAGCCTTCTGGGGAGTTTCTTCGAATACGGCTGCTGTCCCGAGTACTTAAGCATTTTGGGGAGCCCTCGAGAACTACCTGATCTCGTTCTCCCCGTTACATGCTCATTCTACCAGTCGGGAGCCCTGGGCTCAACTATCTCCGAGCTCAGGGTTCTCTCCCAGGACAGCATGCCAAACCTGCTAACAGTTGTCAAACAGTTGTCAAACAGTATCTAAGTGCGAACTCTTAAAGTGAAGTTTCACAAACTAATTTCGAGAGGAACACGTGATACTATTGACCGCAGCTGGTCTATCATTTACAATCACCAGCCTGCCAATCAGATTAAACCAATCCCACTATAAGTATCCCAGCATACATCACTCTCTTATCTTCGTTTTCCGAAGAAACCCCCCCATCCACCCCTTCTCCTCCTTCTATCTTTAACACGGGGAGCCCTCGAGAACTACCTGATCTCGTTCTCCCCGTTACATGCTCATTCTACCAGGCGGGAGCCCTGGGCTCAACTATCTCCGAGCTCAGGGTTCTCTCCCGTGACAGCATGCCAAACCTGCTAACAGTTGTCAAACAGTTGTCAAACAGTATCTAAGTGCGAACTCTTGAAGTTCATATTTGTATTTCACACATGCAACCTAAATGTTGCAATATTCGGCCATTTCATTTCCTCTCAACCTTTGAAATTACCTGTGAAAAGACTGAGATTTTTATTTTTTTAAATTGTTAATTTTATTTAATAATTTAAATAAATCTATTGTGTACATCAAGGCAACATATATTAATTGTAAAAAAAATTTACTTGTTAAATACTTATTTATTACATATTGTCTGTAGTTTCAAATGAAATGTTTACTCCAGTCATTATTGCTTTTGTTACTATTACTATTCATAATAATAATAATATTATTATTATTATTAATAATAATAACAATAATAATAATAATAATTAATATTAGAGTGATTTCTGAAGGATCATTTGACACTGAAGACTGGAGTATAATGAAGCTGAAAGTTCATTATTAAAATCACTCGAATACATTATGTAAGGAATAATCAAAGGATTGCCGTGCGTTAAAGGATTTTAATGAATGACGTGGAGGCAAAGGACCACACGATGCGCAGCGAAGTAGGGTAGGCCTAAATTTAAAATAGTTTTTCTTTACGCTCATAGCTTAATTATGAAACTTATCTTTGTGATCTGACAAAAAATACACCTGAGAAGAAATAATGGGTTCAAATGTCCAAAGACTGACCGTTAGACACACCAAAGAATAATTATATATCCCGTTTAAACAACAGAGATGCAAGAGATTAGATCCAGTGGCGGGTCTTGAGATGCTCTGGCTGACATAAAGCTTCGTGCTCGGAGGGGAGCCATTTGCGGAGCTGCTGCTGACCGCCTTGAGCTTACAACATTTTTAAATATTTGCTATCTATATAAATAAACTGCCGATTTGACCTTAAAACTTGATTTTGTAGCATAGTTGATGAGTTGACAGCCCTCATTGGTTTCATGTTCAGCACATGCGAGTTGCTGTGGTAACTGTAAACGTTTGGGAGAAGCGCATTTATTTCGAACTGTGATCAAAACTGATTGGAACTACCTGTGAGTTTCAGCGAAAATAATGCACAATTTCAACAGACCATGGAATAAGAAATTATATACTACTTTTGAACAGTTCACAATTTTATAATTTGTACTGTATTTTTAATGAAATAAATGCAGCCTTGTTGAGCAGAATAAGCTTATTTTAACACATAAACACATTTGACCCCAAACTTTTGACAGATGGTGTATGTTAAAATACATTCAACCCAGGCTCATTCTGAAAACGTAGTCCTAAGTACGTATCTGGAGGCCACGAAATACATCCCGGGAGGTACGTTTTTTTTGCACTTTTTGTTTTCGCGAATCCACAAAAGGGCCGCTGTGGGAAAAGTAGGAAAGTCGCTCACACGGAGGTAAGTGGTCAGCTGGTAAGCGCGAATAAGGAACGACATCATACCTCCCTGTAGCGTTCAATTTAAAAAAATGAAACGCAGCCATACAGTACGTACCTCTGACTACATAATGTGTGGTCTCCAGAAACATACATAGCACTACGTTTTCAGAATGAGCCTGTGTTGAATATATTAGCTGTATTGGCATTACTGATTAATTTTCTTTTCGGCTTAGTCCCTTTATTAATCTGGGGTCGTCCCAGCAGTATGACCTGCCAACTAATCCAGCATATGTTTTACGCAGCGGATGCCCTTTCAGCTGAAACCCATCACTGGGAAACATCCATACACACTCATTCACACAAATACACTGGACAATTTTAGCTTACCCAATTCACCTACACCACATGTCTTTGGACAAGTTGGGGAAACCGGAGCACACGGAGGAAACCCACGCGAACAAAGGCAGAGCATGCATACTCCACACAGAAATGCCAACTGACCCAGCCAAGGCTCGAACCAGTGACCTTCTAGCTGTCAGGTGATTGTGCTACCCACTACATCACCGTGACACCTCATTTAATAATTTGAATAAAATTACTCTGTTCATCAAGGTGGCATTTATTAAATGTAAAAATAATGTTACCTTGTTAAATACTTATTTATTAAATATTTATTACTTATTGTATGTCGTTTCAAATGAACTTTTTACTCTAGTCATTATTGCTTTTATTACAATTACCATTAATAATAATATTAATCATAATAAAAATAATAATAATTATTAGAGTGATTTCTGAAGGGTGGTTCATTCCACTGTGGCGACCCCAGATTAATAAAGGGATTAAGCCGAAAAGAAAATGAATAAATGATTTCTGAAGGATTATGTGACTCTGAAGACTGGAGTAGTGAAGCTAAAAATTCATCATAAAAATCACTTGAATAAATTATTAAAGTAAAGTATAAACTATTTTTGAACAGTTATTTTATAGTGCAATAGCATTTCAGTTTTACAATTTGTACTTTATTAAATAAATGCAGCCTTGGTGAGCAGAACAAGCTTATTTTAAAACATTTAAAATCCTACTGACTCCAAACTTTTGACCGGAAGTGTATGCTAAAATATGCTATAATGGCATTTTATATAATAAATTTGAACATATGAAGAGTTCAGATGCAAAACCCTCTAAATCCATTAAAAACCCTCTAAATCCATCTAAATCCACTTTTCTTTTTCTTTTTTGTGTAAATGAGCATTTTCTGTCAGGTTCCTCTGATAAGGTTCAGAAGTTTCATTTTATTGGTAATTAAAAAGTTATTAGCTGGTGAATAAAATATATTCATTCATTCATTCATTTTCTTTTCGGCTTAGTCCGTTTATTAATCCGGGGTTGCCCCAGCGGAATGAACTGCCAACTTATCCGGCATTTGTTTTACGCAGCAGATGCCCTTCCAGCCGCAACCCATCTCTGGGAAACACATCCATACATTCTCATTCACACACATACACTACGGACAATTTAGCTTACCCAATTCACCTGTACTGCATGTCTTTGAACTGTGGGGGAAACCGGAGCACTCGGAGGAAACCCACGCAACCACGGGGAGAACATGCAAATTCCACACAGAAATGCCAACTGGCCCAGCCGGGGATCGAACCAGCGACCTTCTTGCTGTGACGCGAACGTGCAACCCACTAGGCCACCGTGGCGCCCTGAATAAAATATATATATTTTTTAAAATTTCACTTTAGACAATTCTTTGGTTTTTAGCAAGGTAGATTTTCTTTTGCGTCAAAACCCGCAAAATCCACTTATGCTTTTTTTGTAAAAACCTCTAAATCCACCATTGGGACAAGACATTTTACCAAACATAAAACACATTACACAAACCACCTTAAATTAAAAATACATAAATATGTCAAGTGGTGGTTCATTCTGCTGTGGTAACCCCTGATGAACCAGGGACAAAGCAGAAAGAAGTAAGAAGTAAGTGCATTCATCAATAACATTAAAATAGACATTAACTAAATCCTAACAATCTGTAGTCATTTCTGATATTTGGGATTTAGATTTAATGTTAGAGCAATGTAAACATTGTAAACTAAGCTTGATTCAAATAATGTAGAGTAAAAACATAGTAAAACATCAATATCTGTGAATTGTCCATTAATAAAAAAGTAATATAATTTTTTGAAGTAATATAAATAATGTATACTATTATAGATTATATTTATCTTTTTAAAGAAGCTTACATTAGCAAATAAAACACAAGGTAGGCCTACTGGGCAAAAAGGGGACGACTCTCAGACACTTTTAGAAGCTGTCATTCATTCATCCTCACCACACTCTAGGTCTTGGTCTAGGTCTAGGGCTAGGTCTCTTGTAAAAGTACACCATCTTAACTTCATCTTTTGTGAAACCGAGTTGCCGTTTAAAATATAATAAATGGATGTTACACTTCCGACTGTACAGTGTGTTTTCTTTTACTTATCATGCACAGAGTTTTGAGGTACGGGACGTTTTTATTTGACATTCACTGACAGTCGGACAGGCTCGTGCAGTACATTGAACTTTTAAAATCGAAAGCGGAATAAAACGCTCTCCTCATAAAAGCCGGCGCATCAGCCGCTCTGCTACATTGAAAACAGGATTCCATTCGTGCCTTCTGATTGGTTCTCGGGATATAGCGGATTTTGCTGCCAAATATATATATTTTTTATTATATATGAATTTTTAAAATATATGTTGCATATGTGACATATTTATACATTATACATTTATACATTTATACATTTTGACATATTTATATGTGAAATACTAATATAAACTTGTCTATCATATATATAATTTTCATATTTTTCCATGTATCGTATTTCTGTATTAGGTAGCATGACCATGAAAACAAACACTAAAATACTATTTGAAAGCTCCAGCACAAGGGAAAAATAGACTAATTATATAATACTTTTTTGGTGCCTGCATAGCACACATTACTAACCATTTCTTTGTACAGAAAACAGATGATTTTAGATTCTCATTTTGTATTTTACAGAAAAAAAAGTAAAGAATACATGGGTAAAGCAATTTGACTAGACCAATCAGTAAATTACCATATTAGTAAATTATTTTCCACTAATGTGATATTACAACAAAACCAGGGACAAAATATTTTAGGAAACTCTTTTCATCCATCCCTCTGTCCCTTTCCGTCTGGCCTTTCTCTCTGTCTTTCTCACTCAAATTTGTTTTCTCCTTCCTTGCTTCAACCCAGCCCCTCCCTCTCCCCTGTCCTCTCTCTCTCTTTCTCTCTCTCTATCACTTGCACATACCTACTCGCACACACATTGCCTCCTTTCACTCTCACTCTGCCAGTCTGCAGTTCAACATGTTGCCTGAGCAATGCTGCGCTCCACAGTGGAAGCCATCCTGCCGGTGTATCGGCCGTGCACCACAGCCGGAGAGTCAGTTGTCCATCTGAAGGACCTGTGTGAGGAGGAGCACGACCCTCACAAACCCCAACCACTACAAGAGAGAGAGGAACACAACACTAGCTCCATGTGGAGGGAGGCCATCCGTAAGAGGAGCTACTTGCTTGAGAGAAGCTCTAAGACTGGAGGAAATGTAAAAGGAGGAGGAGGAGGAGGAGGTGTGCGTGGCCGAAGACAGAGGTCCCCAGACTGGCTATATGACTCGTACTATCGTATGAGCCAGCAGCACCCACTTATTGTTTTTCTGCTCCTCATTGTGATGGGTGCCTGCCTAGCTCTGTTGGCTGTTTTCTTCGCCTCTGGGCTGGTGAGTGTTTGGAGACTGGGGGGAAGGTGACTGGGTAAAAAGGCAGAAAGAAATGGGGAACATTGTTTGGGTTGGATTTAGAAGAGAGCTCTGTTGCTACTGTACTGGGCAAGTGACACAGGCAAAGCTATACTTTGCTTATATGTAACGGGTTTGTAAAACAGTTAATCCTCTTTTACAGTTAATCCCTTTTTTGGTGTTATTTATTGTTTGTTTGTGAATTTCTGATGATTTTTTTGGTTCTCAAAAACATACTTTGGATGGAGTTTCAGCCAATCAGTATGTACTGATTGCAGCAACCCGTATGCCTCTGTTTATCTCATGGAGTATGTAATATCTCTCTTTAAAGCATCATTTCAGTGATTTATGTAAAAGTCATAAAGCAGCAGCGGGGAATAATCAATATCTGGATGGAAAGTGAACATGTTTGGAAAATCAACAGACATAACCATGGATAATTAAGTGGTGCAGCAATTAAGTGGAGCAGCTTAAGCCAAAACTATTAACCTGTCAACAGAACAGCTGTTTGCATTTTTGGCTAATATTTAGTGTAGCTCAATTGGATCAAAATGGACATTTCTGTGAAATGAAGCATTTTTTTTTGTATGATTGCACATAATGCAAATAATAACGTGATAATTATTATATATATTTTTTACCAGCTTTAAAAGAAAGTAGCATTTTTATACCAGCCTCAAAAGAAAATAATACTTGTTCATGTTAATTACATAAACTCACACACACAGACACAGACACACACACAGACACACACACACACACACACACACACACACACACACATTCAATTGAAGTCAGAATTATTAGACCCCTTTTTATTTTTTTTAATTTTTTTTAATATTTCCCCAATGATGCTTAACAAAGCAAGGAAATTTTTTTACAGTATGTCTGATAGTGTTTTTTTTCTTTTGGAGAAAGTCTTATTTGTTTTACTTTAGCTTGAATAAAAGCAGTTTTTAAATTTTTAAAAAATATTTTAAGGTCAAAATTATTTGCCCCAATAAGCAAATTTTTTACAGATTTTTTTTTCTACAGAACAAACCAACGTTATACAATAACTTGCCTAATTAACCTATCCTGTTAACCTAATTAAGCCAATTAAGCCCTAAAATGTCTTGAAAAATATCTAATAAAATATTATTAACTGTCATCATGTCAAAGATTAGTTTTTAGAAATGAGCTATTAAAACTATTATGTTTAGAAGTGTGTTGAAAAAAACTCTTCTCTTCTCTTAGTTAAACAGAAATTGGGTGGGATGGGGATGGGTTGGGGGTGGGGGGTTCTAACCCTAACCCTAACCCCTAACCCTAACCCATGGTTTTAGCTGTATATAGATTTTCCAGACTGCAAAATTAACATTTCAACAATCATATGTATGGATTTTGTACTGATTATATCATAATACCAACACTGATTCATTTAAAGAGTTTTAAAAACAACTTTAACCATTTGTGTAAAAAGCATAATTCATATAGGCGTGGGATGATAACCATATTCAAGGTATACCACGGTTTGGAAAAGTCAAGTTTTTAAAACTGTCAAGACTTTTTATTTTCGTTTTTTTAGGACCACAGTATCTCCAGAAGAAAATATATTGAAAATGCCATTTTAAATGGTAAAGAAATCTGTTTTTGAAACAAATGAAGACAGCAGAAGTCAATGATTCATTTGAATGATTAAGCCTGACATGTTTACTGTTAAAAAATATTTTAAACATCTCTCAAAATAAAATATATGTGTTCAAAGGGGAAAGTTTTAGTTTTTTACCCACACATTTAAAAAGAGCATATTTTAGAGCAGTAAACACAATACCGCCAAACCGTGAGACTGTGATATTTTTATTCAAGGTTATCATACCATCAGAATCTTATACCAGTCCATCCCTAAATTCATATGGTCTGAATATTTGAGCTGAGTGCTGACATGCGGTCCAAATTTGAGTCTGCTTTAAAATTTTAATATAGGATCACATTAGTCATATTTAAAATCTTTTTTTTCCTAAATAAAATATAATTGGTATATCTAATCTTCATAAATAAGCCCTAAAGCATCAGTAACATCAGGAAGTGAATCAGTAAGCAACATTTCAATATGAAATCAACCACTGTGTAGATAAACACTCTAAGTGCGTATGTTACTTTGTCTGTTGTCCTTTGACTGCTTGACCTAAATCCCACATCACAGTGGCTGTTGAGGCTGCCTCATGGTTGTGCAAAGCCCACTGATTTGAAAGAAAGAAAGAAAGAAAGAAAGAAAGAAAGAAAGAAAGAAAGAAAGAAAGAAAGAAAGAAAGAAAGAAAGAAAGAAAGAAAGAAAGAAAAAGAAAAAAGGCTATGGAGCACAATTGCTCTCTCAGGGCAATTTTTAAATAATTGTATTCTGAAACAGTAATAGTTTGCTCCCCCCGGTGTCTGCAGGGCTAATGTCCCCTTGCATGTTTTGTGGCATTTAGTTTAAGATCATGGTTATGTGATATGGCAATTGCAGGCTTGTTCTTTGTCCACTGTGATACAAAGATAGGACAGAGCTATGGTAACATCGTGATGTTGTAATGGGGACAGACTTACCTACATTCACCTTGAAAGAAGTTTTCTGCAATTTTAATCAGGGTTTCTATTTCTTATGTGATTCTGAAAACTGGTCAACATCAATTATGCATGACTCTTTGGCAGTTTTCCCATGCTATTAGTGGTTATGTCTTCTGGATATGATGACTTCATTGCTGGATTTGGGGCCAAACTGGAGATAAAAGATAATTAAAGTTGTGGCAGATGCAGGGCTTTGTGACTACTCTCACTTATAGACTACACTTTCTTAAAATAAGCTAAAAAATATTTTAAATGTGCAAGATATTATTAGTTCTGCATAAAATGTTTTTCACAGTGACTTGATTCTATAATGTGATTCTATGATTCTATAATTAGTTTTTACAATATTAGTGTAGTAAAACCATTTTTACTGTTTATACGTGTGAAGATGAGAGGAAAATATTGAAGAAAATTATAAGCTATGACAAATATATGCATATTAACATAGTATTAATATAGATTAATCATTATGTGACCATATACTAGGATTAAATGTAAATAAATTTAAAATTAAAAGTTTATTGTACTGTATTAGAAGATACCCATCATGAATCAGATTTCTTATGAATAGGCTATATTTTACCTAGTCGACGAGGATCACCCAGTCACTATTTGTGTCAAACTCAAGTGCTTTTGCTCAGTGAATGAGTGCTAATCTGCAAATTGTCCGTCATTATAACAGCACCATAATATTATGTTTTCCTCAGCAGATTACAAAGTTAGTTGTAGCTATATGGACACATTGAGTCAAGACAGAGGGCGTAGACAGTTTAAGCAGATCCAACAAGATTTAATTACATAATTTTTTTTTTAACATTTTGTTGCTAAATATATTTGTAAAATGGACAGACAGATGGGAAAAAACATGAAAAAAGGCACTTTAAAGAGTAAAGACTAAAAAAGGCATGCACTCTGCACAGGTTGTGCCCTAGCTGTGCATGTGTCTGGCCAGATTAGACACCATCAATGTCACACTATTTATTTAAGCTGTGTAATTTTGTTGAGTATTGAAATAGTTTAGCTGATGTTTAGTTTTGCGCTCATGTTAAAAAAAAAAAAGAAAAAAAGATGATCATCTGGCTGTTTGTTGCAACTTTTATTTATGGTATTTAAAATGCTAAGAGGACATAAGAGAACTGATATACCCTTTTTAAACTATGAAACCATAAGAGGTTATTAGAGGTTAAATAGAGCTCAGTTCCATTTATGCCTAGTTCAGACTGCATGATTTTAGCCCCGATTTTGACTCGCAGACAGGTTTTGAGAAATCGCCGACAAATGCCTGAAGTCATCGGCAAATCGGTGCTCGTGCACGCAAGTCACAGTCACACAATATGAACCATCAAAGACGCGATCTGAGAGAATCGCCGATGAGTCACAGATGCCCTGGAAATATTTGGCGTGCTGAATATCTGGAGCTATCGGCGACTCAAATCATGCAGTGTGAAATGGGTTTAAACAAAGCAGCGACAAAACGCTAGCCCAGATAATCATGCAGTGTGAAAACATCTGTGACACGACTACTTTGAAAATCATGCAGTCTGAACTCGGCATTAGGTGTATTGCTGATAATAGTTTTTCATGTCCACCATCCCATCTAGAGGGTAATTAAAAAAAGTATTATTATTATCACCATGACTAAAATGATAGTGATTTGTTATGATAGTTCTCATAAAAAAATAATGAAAAAATTATATATATATGAAGAGTTCAGATGCAAAAGCCCACTTCCGCCAATAATGAGCTAATGACACTGAGCGAATGACACTCAACAAATATTTTTTTTTATTAATAGACAATTCACAGATATTGATGTTTTACTATGTTCTTACACTACATTATTTGAATCAAGCTTAGTTTACAATGTTTACATTGCTCTAACATTAAATCTAAATTCCAAATATCAGAAATGACAACAGATTGTTAGGATTTAATTAATGTCCATTTTTAATGTTATTGATGAATGCACTTGACAGATTTCATTCATTCATTTTCCTTCTTCTTTGCCCCTGGTTCATCAGGGGTTACCACAGCGGAATGAACCACCACTTGACATATTTATGTATTTTTAATTTTAGGTGGTTTGTGTAATGTGTTTTTTGTTTGGTGAAATAATTTCTAATTGCACCTTCAGTGATTTTTTTAGCTAATTACACTGTCTTGTCCCAATGGTGGATTTAGAGGTTTTTGCAAAAAAAAGTTTGATGCAAAACAAAAATCTACCTTGCTAACTACCAAAGAATTGTCTAAAGTGATATTAAATATATATATATATATAATTTACTAGCTAATAGCCTTTTCATTACCAATAAAATTAAACTTCTGAACTTTTGAACAGAAGATCCTGATAGAAAATGCTCATTTACAAAAAAAGAGGTCTGTTGCATTTAGAGGTTTTTGCATCTGAACTCTTCATATATTTTTCAAGTTAAATTATAGTGTCCTTCAAAATAAAATGAACAACAATAAACAAATTATATGGAGACAATATAATTCATAAATTAATGCACGCCAAAGCACGCGTAACAACAGTGTATGAGTGTTTACATTTTGGAGACATCATATCTCATTATGGCTAAATCCCAATTCTACCCCTTAGCCTTTCACCTTAGCCCTACACCTTGTTTTGCACATTCACATGAAGGTGTAGGGGTGTCTCAGTTCTATTTAGCTTGAACTTTTGGGCTAAGGGGAAGGACTAGATACTCCTTCAAACAGAGATTTTCCAGGACCACACTCGAAACCCAGGGGTGAGAAAATTTCCCAGACTACACCAGCTACAACAGCAGCATGGCTGCACATGAAAGTCAGGAGATGCACAAATTAGTATAATTTTTCATCATTATGAATTTTTATAATAAACAAGCATATGTTTTAATACATTCATAACTACGTTCAAGTTTTACCGTTATGCTTATAAAAAAAAGCTAAAATAAAAACTGTTAAATTTCGCCAATAACTCTAGTATAGCAGTCTCACAATATACTGTCACATCTGACACTCGAATACCCTGTTAGAAAAGTCTGCAAAGCTAGTCTGCTTTAGCATTTTCAAAACACTTTGTTTTCACATGTCAAAGATGCCAGAGTAGTGTGGATGGCAGGCATATCTGCAGCAAAATGTATACGCTTCAAAATGAACATACTGGGGTAAACAGTACCTAAGGATAAAATCCTAAAATTGCCCAAGCTCGAAACTCTTGCCTAGTTCACACTATAGGATTTTATGCCCAATTTGAGTCTGATTTTCATAGTGAGCTTGCTGACAGAATTGCCTTTGGTTGTCGCTCAGCAGTCTTTATGTGTGAATTACTCAATGCTGTATCAAAGGGGCTCACTCATGCATTGGTGACACCTTGCAAATGAAAATTCAAGATCTTTACTGTAAATATTCTGGACTAGTCACATGGGGACAGATGTAGTGAGGCTATAGTTAATGAGTTAATGAGAGCAATTTATGAGTTCATTGGTCATTGTGTGTCCAACATAGAAGGAATTGTTTGGTGACTGAATTTTAGTCATATCATGTAATGTGTGACCCACCTTCTAGATCATTTACATAATGTTGCATTGTGTGAAATAACATAGCGATTTAAAGACACAAAATCAACTCATATAGTCTGAAAGGCAGAGCGATCTGCCAATATTTAAAATCTTGTAAGGTAAACTAGGCTTTAGTCCAGAAGTTCTGAAACTTTTCAGCCCGCAACCCCCAAAATAACAATGCCAGTGAGTTGCGACCCTCAAAACCCTACGAGTATGAGTATTTTCATTTGTGTACTCACCGATACTGATACTTCATAGATTTGGTTTCAATAAACGTGCAATTCATTTAAAAGGAGTTTTTTTTTGTCTGTAGCAAGGATTAGCACAACTGTGTTTAACAGAAGGCTTTTTCAAGCCAAAGATATACGCACATTGTTGATACCCCTGCAAATCCATAGACCTTATCTATTAATGATTAAGCATGGACATTTTAAGGAGGAGTTATCTTTGCACCCACATGTGTCCACGACTTTATATATTACACAAAGTGTGTGCAGTGTACGTCACCTTATGGAGTCACTCTCTTGACACTGCATATTGGGGACGCATAAAACCCTGTTATGCGTGATTCTTCATATTCACGAGGCCGCTAATTCGCTGGTCAGGTAATCAAAAAGTAGACTACTTGATGTTTAACTATGGGTGGGTAGCAGGTAGATAAGATCAATAGCCATAAATATGCAACGCATACTCTCATTTTAAAAATTACACGACCATCTTCTCATAATGTTTAATAATATCTTACTTATTTTTTTATTAAAACAATAGTGAGCAATGCCACGCCACTGACATCAGCAACCATTGCACAAACGTGATCACTCACTGTTTCCGAAGTTCAGCTGTTCTTTTAGCACTTGATTATTATGTGTTTAATGGTAACAAAAAAAATCAATTATGAATAGGCTTGCAAGAGCGTATCCTGTGTGTGTGCGTCTTTAATCACTGAAGCCGCTCTCTTTCATAACTGAAAGTTGCTTCTTCTGTCTGGCAATATTTCGGCTTTTAATTGAATAAAAAGTTCATTTAGATGAGCCAATATTATAAAATTGCAGTGAAGTAACTGTGAAGTGTGGCACACATCAAATCTGATGTCTCATCTCATCTCTCTCTCGATTTTATCCAGACGTCGATGAAGTCGCAAAAGCCGACAGTTAGAATAGCCGAAGCCTTAATAGCTGAAATCTGTCAATATACAGCACTGAAATTAACAGGTATAAATGTCTTTGAGCCAAAAAGTCTATCTGTATGATATCTGTAAAACGCAATCAGAGGCAATGTTATGTAGAAGTTGTGTAGCCTAATAAATATTAATTCTAATAAATAATAAATATTAAATCTCCCGTGCGGGCGCCACGGTGGCCTAGTGGGTAGCACGTTCGCCTCACAGCAAGAAGGTCGCTGGTTCGAGCCTCGGCTGGGTCAGTTGGCATTTCTGTGTGGAGTTTGCATGTTCGACCTGTGGTTGCGTGGGTTTCCTCCGGGTGCTCCGGTTTCCCCCACAAGTCCAAAGACATGCGGTACAGGTGAATTGGGTAGGCTAAATTGTCCGTAGTGTATGAGTGTGAATGAGTGTGTGTGGATGTTTCCCAGAGATGGGTTGCGGCTGGAAGGGCATCCGCTGCGTAAAAAATATGCTGGATAAGTTGGCGGATCATTCCGCTGTGGCGACCCCGGATTAATAAAGGGACTAAGCCGAAAAGAAAATGAATCTCCCGCGCGTGGGAGGTCAAAGCCGGTATCGATACAACCAAAAGCAAGATCATATCATTATAAATATTCCATTAACGATACTTATTGAAATATTTATACATTTACATTAAGTGTTTATTGAGATTGTGTGATCTGTATAGGTTGTCTGATCTTTAAAGAAGCTGTAAACTGACAGGCGCGCGTTGACCGCAGTGAAATTCAGCTCTGACGAGGTGCTTGTATTTAGCCCGTAGTCTTTAGATTTTTTTTACATAAAGTTTCATTACTTCAAATTTAATTAATTTTTTTATTTATAGTTTATATATAAAATGAGTGCTAGCTTGTTTAGCTATTATCATTATGCAAGGATCATATTTCATATATCGTTTATACTTCAGTAGCCTATAGATTCATTAATAATGTATTTTATAAACAGATTGGTAATAAGGACTAAGCTATTAATATATAATAGATTAATTAATACATTAAGACATTGAAGGTAAGACAACATAAGGTAGGACAACAAATTACATCCATGTAGAGAATTAATGTTGAGTGGTATCGGTGCGTGGTATCGGCCCTTCATTTACAAAACGAGTACGAGTATTTCAACCAAGTATCGACCCAATACCCGATACTGGTATCGGTGCATCCCTAATGAATATATAAACCTTTCACACAACTGTGCACACATATCATTAGGCCCAAGTCTATTCATCGTTTAATATTGGAGAACGCTCTGGTTACTAAGGTAACCCTCGTTCCCCGAGGGGGGGAACGGAAATGCTATGTGGAAAAATTCCACTATGGGGATTTCGTTCAGAAAGCCAATCATCTGAAAGAGTATGTAAACAGGCCAATGAAATGCCAATGAGTTGGCAGCTTCAGCTTGCGCAGCTGATGCTTGTTGCAATCAATTTGGCAATAAAAGCACAGCGATAGCAGAGCTGAGTATCCTTTTGAGCTGAAGAGACTTTCACCCCAACAGCTAAGGGGCATTCATTGTGGCAACGGAACATAGCATTTCCGTTCCCCCCCTCGGGGAACGAGGGTTACCTTAGTAACCGGAGCGTTCCCCTTCGGGAGGGGAACTTCAATGCTATGTGGAAAAATTCCACTATGGGGAAATGTATGGAAAACGCCACAATGAATGGACCTTACCTTGCCCCCGATGAGAGGTTCTTCCAACTTGTTCCCTGGCCATTACTTGTCCCACTTCAACAGAAGATTTACGGATTTAGATATATTTTTCGGGAGTCGCAAGACATCTAGTAATTTCTAGGAATTGATACGACAGTACGTTGGGAAAGCGTGCAGTCCCGATAGGGAGGACGCTGCGGAGGCAACCTGCTGCCCGAGTGGAGAGACTGGTGGCAAGAAAACATAAGGACTAGCCCTGAAAAGGGGAGTACACATATGAATATAAGATGGTTAGCTGTGAGGGAAGACATGGGTCCTGCCTGAGAAGGGGGACAGCATCGTGGCTAAATATGCATATGGGATCACCAGCGGGGATCGCACATAGCGGGCACCTATACCCAGAACGCGGGCTGACCAGTGGGCAGACCTACAACGTAACGGGCCAGCGTCTGACTCCTCCGCTGAGTCAGATGCTGGGGGCCTCGGAGGAATCTCTGCAGGGCTCACCTAAGCGGGGAACTTTACTGACAGAGTAAAAAAGGTGCACGTACCTCTGTGTTAAGGAGAATGGCGCAGCAAGCGTGTTACAACACCTCACCGAGTGTTTCCCTAATCACCAAAGGTTACCTAATACCCTTGAGGAAACCGGCTCCACTCGCAGATTGTAGAATCTTGCAAATGTGTTAGGTGTCGCCCAGCCCGCAGCTCTACAGATGTCTGTTAGAGAGGCACCGCGTGCACGCGCCCAAGAGGAAGCAATGCTCCGAGTGGAGTGCGCTCGCACCCCTGGGGGACACGGCTCACCCTGGCTTTGGTAAGCGAGGGAGATGGCATCCACTATCCAGTGGGCCAACCTCTGTTTTGATACGGCACTTCCCTTCTGCCGACCACCATAACAGACGAAGAGCTGCTCAGATGATCTAAAGATCTCTGAATGCGTTCTACGTAAATTCGCAAAGCGCGAACTGGACACAGCAGATGAAGGGCTGGGTCTGCCTCCTCCGTGGGCAGCGCTTGCAGGCTCACTACCTGATCCTTAAACGGTGTGGTAGGAACCTTGGGCACATAGCCGGGCCGGGGTCTCAGGACAACGTGAGAGTTAGCCGGTCCGAATTCCAGGCACGAGTCACTGACCGAAAATGCCTCCAGGCCCCCGACCCTCTTAATCGATGCGAACGCGACCAGCAGAGCTGTCTTCAGGGACAGAAATCTTAAAGATACTGATTCGAGTGTTTCGAATAGATCTCCGCGCAAGCTCGTGAGAACGAGGGCGAGATCCCAAGAGGACATGAGAGGGGGCGGGGTGGATTTAATCGCCTAGCACCTCTGAGGAACCGGATGATGAGGTTATGCCTTCCCACGGAGCCGCCATCTATCGCATCATGATGAGCGCAGATAGCGGCCACGTAAACTTTCAGTGTGGAGGGCGACAGCCTGCTCTCCAGCTTCTCCTGAAAAAAAGAAAACACAACGCTGCTCTGGCAGTTTCGGGGGTCTTCTCTGCGAGAGACACACCACTCAGTGAATAGACTCCACTTCAGGGCGTAGGCGCACCTCGTAGAGGGGGCTCTAGCCTGAGTGATAGTATTAACCACTGAAGCTGGTAGGTTACCTAAGTCTTCCTCGCGTCTAAGGATCACACGTGGAGATTCCAAAGATCTGGGCGAGGGTGCCAGATGGTGCCCTGTCCCTGAGAGAGTAGGTCCTCTCTCAAGGGAATCTGCCAGGGGGGGCCGTCGCGAGGAGGGAGAGTTCTGATATCCAGGTCCGGTTGGGCCAGAGAGGCGCAACTAGCAAGACCTGCTCCTCGTCCTCCCTGACCTTGCACAGTAACTGCGCGAGCAGGCTCACTGGGGGAAACGCATACTTGCGCATGCCCCGAGGCCAGCTGTGGGCCAGTGCATCCGTGCCGAGGGAGCCCTCGGTCAGGGAAAAAAACAACTGGCAATGAGCGTTCTCGGAGGAAGCAAACAGATCGATCTGGGCCTCCCCGAAGTTCGCCCATATCAGCTGGACCATCTCGGGGTGGAGTCTCCATTCTCCTGGACGTAGAGGCTGCCGTGAGAGCGCATCGGCTGCACGGTTGAGCTCGCCTGGAATGTGAATGGCGCGCAGCGATTTCAGCCGCGGATGACTCCAGAGGAGCAGACGGCGGGCGAGCTGAGACATGCGGCGAGAGCGGATACCCCCCATACGGTTGATATACGCTACCGCCGCCGTGCTGTCCGTCCTGACCAGCACGTGTTGGCGCTCCAGCACCGGAGAAAAACGGCGGAGAGCGAGAAACACTGCCAGCAGCTCTAGGCGATTGATGTGCCAATGCAGCTGGATACCTACCCACAGGCCCGCTGCTGCATGCCCGCAACACACGGCCCCCCAGCCCGTGCTGAAGGCATCTGTTGAGACAACAACATGCCTGGACGCCTGTCCCAGAGGCACACCGGCCTGTAGAAACGAGGGGTCGTTCCAAGGGCTGAGGGTGCGGCGACACAGCGCAGTGACAGTCACCCGGTGTGTGCCCGTGTGCCATGCGTGTCTGGGGACTGGATCGTGAAGCCAGTGCTGAAGTGGTCTCTCATGGAGTAATTCGAGTGGCGTGACAGCGGCTGCGGATGCCATATGCCCCAGGAGCCTCTGAAAAGATTTCAGGGGGACCACTATTTTGCTGTCGAACTCTCTCAGACAGTTCAGCATTAGCCAAGCGCGCTCCCCGGAGAGGCGCGCTGTCATGGTGACCGAGTCCAGCTCCAACCCGAGAAAAGAGATCCTCTGCACGCGGGCGAGTTTGCTCTTTTCTCGGTTGACCTGAAACCCTAATAGGTCGAGGTGCCGGAGCACCCTGTCCCTGTGCATAATCAACTGCTCCCACGAGTGGGCTAAAATCAGCCAGTCGCGAGAAAATTTAGTATGCGGATGCCCGCGAGCCGAAGGGGCGCTAGGGCACCCTCCGCGAGCTTGGTGAAGACCCGCGGAGACAAGGAGAGCCCGAAGGGGAGGACCTTGTACTGCCAAGCTCGACTCTCGAACGCAAACCGCAGAAACTGATGGTGGCGTGGAAGAATGGAGACATGAAAGTAAGCGTCCTTCAGGTCTATTGCTGCAAACCAATCCTGAGGACGAACGCACCAGAGGATGCGCCTCTGCATGAGCATCTTGAATGGAAGCCTGTGAAGACACAATTCAAATGCGCAGATCTAGGAGTTGCTATAACCCACCTTTCTTTTTTGGCACGATGAAGTACGGGCTGTAAAACCCGCTCTCCATCTCGGCTGGAGGGACCGGCTCTATTGCATCCTTCGCCAGGAGGATAGCAATCTCCTCTCGCAAGACAGGGGCGAACAGGGGCTGACCCCGGTGAAATACATACCCGTGAGCTTGGGAGGCCGTCTCGCGAATTGGATCGCATAGCCGAGTCTGATTGTGCGTATGAGCCACCGCGAAGGGCTGGCCCGCGCTAACCAGGCAGGCAGAGCCCCCGCTAATGGCTGCATCGCAACAATCGCTGACGTACCTGCAGTGGGGCAGCGCGGAGTGGGAGCGCTGATCCGGGAAGTGCTGGGGTCCCGCGGAAAAGCTGGAGGCAAGAGATTCACTCCCACCTTGCTCCTATACTCCGGAAGGGGGCTGGAGGAGTGGGAGAAAGGAGCCCGTCCTCCCACAGCTCATGAGCCACTGGCGAAATGCACCGACTCTGCGAGCCAGAAGGCATAGCGTCCCGGACTGGCAGAGTTCGGGCTGTCACATCCGAGGAAGTGGAAAAGTGCTCCTTGAGCCCGGCCCTCCACCGGGGAAAGAGCAGCTTCCCTCTTCTCCAGATGACCCGTCTCAGGGACGCTTCGTGGTCCGTTACTGGACTGATTACGAGGCGCTCAACGCTGCCGCTTCGCCGGAGGCATAGACGGGGCGGGGCAGCACTCGCAGGCGGCCGCCCTCGGCGAGGAGCAGCAGACATGGATAGCTCGGTGGGCCGAGCGGCTTACATACCCGCCGATAGATGACCTCATCTGACTGCTCTCTCACCGCCTTGAATTCCTGGGTGAATTCAGACGGTGTCGCCGAACAGGCCAGCCTGGGATATGGGGAAGTCAAGAAAGTGAACTTTGTCGACTACGTGCATACCTTTTGCCAGGTTTAGCCCAAGGTGGCGCTCCTGGACCACTAATGTGGCCATCGTCCTTCCCAGGGCACACGCAGCGGACTTGAGATCCGTGGAGCTCAGTCGGGTGCGGTGCGGGGCTCTAACAAGCCGGGGTCGGAACCACCCTCGTGCAGCTGGGTCAGCGCGTGCGCATATCCCCTAGCGTGCAAGGTGGAAGCAGCCTGGCCCGCGGCTGTGAGGGCTCTGGCTCCGAGGGAGGCAGAAAACCATCACGCCTTGGACGAGAGAGGAGGCTGACTTCAGCAGAAAGAGGCACCACGCGGCCGCAATGGCACTCTCAATCTGGGGAATCAACTCGTACTCCCTTGCTGCTCCACCATCCAGGGTGGTGAGGTGGAGGCGCACGCAGAACGGGCAGAGAAAGATGCCCTCTAAACTGCGTGAGCCCACTGCGCACGTTCTGGAAGAAAGGGATGGGAGGCCAGAAGGTCTTGCCTTTTTAATCCTCCACATACACCCATCTAGTCGGTCCGGTCGTGGGGCTGGGGGATAAACCATCTCCAGGCCCACGGCCGAAACAGCCCAGGAAAGCGCGATTATCATGTCTGTTTCTAGATCCGACACCGCGCTCGCTACCCCGGAGAGAGGGAGCGGGTTCGCATCCTTCATCAGACAAGGATAACCCACCTCCGATGCAGCGGTGGACATCTGAGCCTCGGTGTCATTAAGTGAGAGGGCGGCCATCCCAGGATAGATCGCTTCTCTCACTCAAAGCTTGGATGGAGCGCGTGGAGGAGCGAGAGGTCCACAGGCCCGAGGGCGGCGGATTTACTCCCACTGTAACCCTCAGATCTGCCCGAGTGCCCACCGCAGAGCGGGGGACAACCGGGGTGGGTGGCCCTTTTGCAAGAGCGAGCCGCGATCTTAACTGCGCAACAGACACGCCACCGCAGTGATGGCATGCACTGTCCGCGAGCACCGCATTAACATGCTGGACCCCCAGACATGCAACGCAGTGCTCGTGCCCATCATCCGAGGACAGGAAACCACCGCATCCAGAAACGCACAGTCGGAGCGCCGTCTTGAAAAAGACGTGCTGCACAACCGTGTTGCTCTTTTAGGATGCAACAATACATACCGCTCTGGAGGACCGGACCCAAAGAACGCCAGGCAAGGGAGAAGCCCAGCTCGACCATCTGCCGCTGCGTGTCACACACTCTGGACCGGGAGACCGCTCTCGTTCACTCTCTCTGTGTAATACAGCTGGAGGAACCCTCATTGACTCTCTCAGAAGCTTCGTGAAAGACTCTGAAGCGAAAATGGATACTCAGCTCTGCTATCGCTGTGCTTTTATTGCCAAATTGATTGCAACAAGCATCAGCTGCGCAAGCTGAAGCTGCCAACTCATTGGCATTTCATTGGCCCGTTTACATATTCTTTCAGATGATTGGCTTTCTGAACGAAATCCCCATAGTGGAATTTTTCCACATAGCATTGAAGTTCCCCTCCCGAAGGGGAACTCCACTTTGCGACTTTCCTCCATGTTCAGTTTGGCTTGTATTTCTTTTTAATGTAAATGAGTGCCGTAAATGTATCAGAGAGTGTAACCTGGTGCCATAAAATCAATGTGCTGCATCTAACGCTAATGCTGTGGATTTAATATAATGTAATTACCCCAAGGGTCTCAAAAAAATCGAAAGGCTGATGGCTTTTTATTTGCATGCTGCATGTTTAATGTTTATTAATAACATGTTAACAATGTTATCGTTAACTTCTAGTTTGTTATTCAGTAGGTTATGGATAAAATATGGTCATTGTAATAGTTTAATAAAATGAATTTGATTTTTTTGGAAATCTCCAAGTGACTCCCCCTCATTGTCCCGCAACCCCTACTTTGGGAACCACTGCTTTGGGCCCTGTTTACACAAATATGTTTTAGTTTTAAAATGCACAAGTTTTGCTACGGTTACGCCTTCTGTCCACAACAGCCTAGAGTTTTCGAGCCCTGAAAATGGAGCTTTTTAAAAATGCTGAAGAAGCCATTTTCATTTTAATACGATGCTGCTACGTGTTAGTGAGGATAGGGGAAAATGGAGACATCTGAAAACGCATTGGGGCTTTTTCATCAACATTAGACTAGGTCACAAAGTTTAGTCCTGCATCCTTTTCTGAAGTTCAGACTTTGCAAGTTTGATATGGAAAACAAACTCTTAGAATCAGAATCAGAAATCAGAAAGAGCTTTATTGCCAGGTATGTTCACACATACGGGGAATTTGTTTTCGTGACAGAGCTTCTACAGTGCAACAGAATTACAGAGACAGGACAAAAAACAGATAACAAATTTATTAAAAAAAATAGAAGTAAGTGTTAAATGCTAATATAGAAATTGACAAGTGTATGTACAGGCATTTTACTATATACAACGTTATATGTGCAGCTGTTACGTACAAATTGGCATGTAAAGTGTGTTGTTAAATAAATGTATGTGTGTGTAAAAAGTGTATTTGTTTTGTTCAAATTGGCATGTAAAGTGTGTTGTTAAATAAGTGTATGTGTGTGTAAAAATTGTATTGCAAGTAGTGATGTTGGTTCCACGATTGTCATCAAGTGTTTATGAGATGGATTGCCTGAGGGAAGAAACTGTTTCTGTGTCGGGCTGTTCTGGTGTGCAGTGCTCTGTAGCGTCAACCAGAAGGTAACAGTTCAAAGAGGCGGTGTGCTGGGTGTGAGGGGTCAGGAAGGATTTTGGCAGCCCTTCTGCTTGCTCTGGATAAGTACAGTTCTTGGAGAGTAGGGAGGGTTGTACCAATGATTCGCTCAGCAGTCCGAACTATTTGACGTAGTCTTCGATGGTCAGATTTGGTAGCTGAGCTAAACCAGACCGTTATTGAAGTGCAGATGACTGATTCAATGATGGAGGTGTTGAACTGTTTCAAGAAGCTCCTTTGGGAGGTTGAACTTCCTCAGCTGATAAAGAAAGTACAGCCTTTGTTGAGCTTTTTTGACAATGGAGTCAATGTGAGTGTGAGTCTCGAGGACACTTTGGGTAAATCTTCAAAGGGAACAATGTAGGCTTCTTTATAACATCACTCACATCACCCTGGCTACGTTGTTTCACTATCTTAACAATAAAATGAAAACATTATATAAGGAACTGCCTATTTTTTATTGTAATATTAACATAACAGACACTAAAAATGTTGAGGCATCGTGTATACTACATATTTATATGACTGTCACCTTCACTGTATGCATATTTATAACAAAAAGGAGTCTATAACATAACTGCCTCCTTTCATTTTCCTCAAGAAATACATATATCATAGCATATCCTGTCTCTTTTGCTGAATATCAGTTTTAATAATCAATAATGGCCATTATAAAAGTATAACACAATAAGTTTATACAATATAGGCAAGCATTCAGTCAAATAAGCAGAATCAGTGTGTGTGGTTACATTGATAAATATACTTAGCTTTGTGCTCAGCCAAAACGCGTTACCTGAGAACAAGTAATATATTCAAAAGATCAAGGAGTCGTTGGATAGAGACAAGATGAATTAAATATCATGTTTAGCAGCTATTGTATAGTAACTATAGATCCTTGAGGAACTGTCCGACCTGCGCTGCTCTCATCTGGGGAGGTGCTCAAAGCACCCGCTGACTGCCTGGAGCTCAGACCCCGGCATATGTTGCAGCTCATGCCAGAGTGTGTATGTGGTCACATGATGCACTTACTAAGTATGGGCAGTCACTTGCAGAACAGAGCACTTTATACCAAACAAAATGGGTTACATAAATACATATATATGTAATATTCATTTATTCATTTTTTTTTCAGCTTAGTCTCTTTATTCATCAGGGGTTGCCACAGTGGAATGATCCACCAACATCTTCAGCATATGTTTTACACAGTGGATGCCCTTTCAGCTGCCACCCAGTACTGGGAAGCATCAATACACACTCATTAACACCCATACTCATACACTATGGCCAATTTAGATTACTCGATTCACCTATACCACATCTACCCACGCCAACACGGGGAGAGCATGCAAACTTCACAAAGAAATGACCCAGTTGGGATTCGATCCAGCGACCTTCTTGCTGTGAGGCAACAGTACTAACCATTGAGCCACAGTGTCACCATATATGTAACATTATATCTACTATTAATATATTTAATATATTTTAGTTGATAAGTATTTTACACTGGACATACTCTATAGCAATCTAGTATTTGCTTGCTTTATGAAGTTGATGTTAGTGAATATCCAGATGCAGTAGAGAAATACAGGAAGAACTCTGTAGATTAATCTGGCATTATAATCTTGATCTGTGAGCAAGATCCTTTGCTTCCATCAGTAAGACATTACAGTGGGCTACATGATTCAAGGAAATAAATCAAGTACAAGTTTTAAAGAAGTGGAGTTTTTGAATTAGCAATGTATTTTATAAAGTAATAAATGCAGAAAACTTGGGATGTGGATCTGTTGCAGAAGAAGGTAATTCTTCACACACAAGGATTTTTGAGACACTGGTTGTTTTATTTTTTATTTACACATGTATGTTGTCTAACTGCTGTATAAAAGCATTAGCACTGTGTCTATCCACAAATAACAGTGGTGCGCATGTACAAAGATATTACACTATTACAGTCATGCCAGGCTTTGTCAAAACTCAACAGTCATGCCAGTTTACACAGCAAGTGCGAGCGGCAGTATATCAGCATACCTACAGCTTCACTGCAGCTGCAGACTCGGGAGAATATCAGTTACCTTGAATTATCAGTTCCTGACTGTCAGTAAAAAGTGTTCAACAAACATTGGGGTCTCCAGTGGTTCTTACTATTACAAACAACCAGACCACAACAACATGAACCAAATAGGTCAAGATTCAATTAGCCAATGTCTCTTTATTCCGATTTTATCTACGCAAACACCGGCATCTGCACCAGCATTGACGGTAAACATTACATTGAATTATTGCTTCAATGCTTACTCCCTGCCAAGGAGCATCATGTCGGTTTCCCAAGTAAGAAGCAATAATTTATTTATTCTGTCTCTCCTTACAGGTCTCACACTCCAATGGGCAGAATCACTAGAGCAGCAAAATTGTCTGCCTACACCATGGGTCACCAATCTGTCCCTGAGTTTAACTTAAACTGGCCGCAACAAATCTGCCAGGAAGTTTCACATATGCCTAGTAAAACCTTGATTAGCTTTTTCAGGTGTGTTTGATTAGAGTTGGAACTAGACTCTGCAGGAAAGTAACAAACTTGGTGACCCCTGGTCTACACAAACTCCGAAGTTTAAGTTCTTCCTGGTTTATTTCCAAGTGGTTTCTAGATGTCCAGGTGATGGTTCATAAAACAATGAATGATTTGTATAATCTGAAACAAGGGAAACCTTTAATACAACATTATGCTCTTCAATTGCACACTCTAGCATATGCTCTCATTGTTGATGATGCTCCATCAAGTGAAACTCCATCATTCCAGTTGCATCTCTCTGCCTATAATGACACCATTGGCTTTGTGTGTTATCAATTAGCCTACAATTATCAGTTTGTATTGCGAACAGAATTAAAAAATGTATGGGGAGGATGAGAGATGGGTTGTGGCTGGAAGGGCATACGCTGCGTAAAACAAATGCTGGATAAGTTGGCGGTTCAATCCGCTGTGGCGACCCCGGATTAATAAAGGGACTAAGCCGAAAAGAAAATGAATGAATGAATGGGGAAGATGACTGATGCCAAAACCAACCTTTTTCCTCCTGTTGTCCTTTCCAATCTGAAAGCCAGGGAACCCCAAACCTCCAGAACCAATTCTAGAACCCATGCATGTGTATGCTACATATTTTACAGGCCTGTCTCCAAATGAGCATCTACACCAGCTGCCCCAAAAACATTGCTTATATTGTGGCCATGTTTCCCTGACCTTCCAAAGACTGCCTTATCTCTTGCAAGATTGCCGGTCAAATCCACATCGATTAAAGTCAAATGAATAATTTCTTTTTCAATATTCCTGATTATTCTGCCTGAAACAAGCCTAAAATTATTACCTCATCACCCAAGATACTGTGCTTGAACAGAGTTAAAATTTAGTCTCTTTCCTTGAACAAATGTCCATAGAGGAGTCATTCGAAGAAGCTCTCAAGCAAGGTAATATATGTAGGGGTCCAAGCTACATTAAATAGACCGATAAGGGATTTATTAGCTCATTTCAATGAATCGGATCTTGAGGATTCGAATCATTGATTCGACTCAATAGAGTCAGATTGAATCAGATTAAAAGATTCACACTTTATCTACCATTCGCCCAGCGAATAGAAGAGATCATATGTCACCAATCTTGTTTATATTATTTACGTGGCCAACGATAATAACATAACACAGTATTGGGTTAACTTTTAGCAAGGTAACAAAATCTACAGCTTGAGACAATGACTGATAAGCACATAGACGAGAACACAGTTCGTACAAAACACTACGATACATGAAACTAACTACGTAATAAGCAAACAACAAACAAACGCACACACACATTCACATATACACACAGAGTCAGTTCAGAGGGTGCAAAATGAGTTGACAACAGACCCAAATCAATTCTAGTATTTCTTACTAGATCTTAGAATCAAACCTGAGAAACCACAAAAGCAGAGATTCGGCTTATCTTTAACTGCTTAAGATTAATCAGCACCAGACCAGTTAGAGACAACGTTAATTCGTGTTACTTGCGATTTTGCTGAAGAAAATCTTGAATCTCCCTCGCTGACTTGGGCTTGTGAAGCACAGTGGGTGGTGACTCGCTTCAGTGACGTCTTTTAAGTTCACTCCCTCGTGATTGGCTGTTGTTCTGGGTTACCGAGGTGACGCGGACTCTGAAGACAGTCGGCTTGCGGAAGTTCGTGCGGTTTCAGCGGTCCTGAAACCTAGGTTGCATAAAAGTTCGTGGTGACCCAATCGCGTGGCGGTGCGGTGTCCGTGCAGGCGAGAGGGGGCAGAATGCACAGCTGGCAGGAGCGAGCTTGATGCAAAAAGCAAAGATTTTATGGTTGCAGGGCGGTTTTAAGCAACCTGGTCTGGTCCATCCCTGGGGCTCCATCTTCCAATGAGCAGTGAACATGAAAGGCGGGTACACGCCCCATATCATGTAGTAAAATTCAATGATTAACAGAGAATGCATGTTGGTTTCACGTGGTAAAATCCCTTGTAAGTTTGTAACTCTTATATTAAAGGTTACAAAATGAATATTACATTGTACTAGAAACTTTTCACTTACATCAATGTATTGCAAATGTCAATAGCCTTAGTTTAATACCAAACACTAAACATTTCAGACACACACAGAACTTTTAACTGTTATAACGGTTAAAACAACACATTGATCAACCTGGTTGGTTGGAATACACAACATGTAAGGAAAACCTATAGCATATCATTCAAAAGATGCCTCTGCCTTCGTTTCGATATTTCAAGAGATTGTCTTCAATTTCATGTATGGATTAAAAATCAAGAGATCTTTCAGTCTCTAGGAATTTAACATTTGGCGGGCGAACAGTGCGCCCTAAGGCCAGCACATGACCAGGGAATCATTAAAACAGCCTCGTGACACGAAGCCCACCGAACCTCAAATAAAACGCCTTTGTTTTAGACTTAATAATTAACGAAGTTAGCCGAAGGGTCTTCCGAACATCTGGCACAAGTAAGATTCGAAATAAGGATCCTCTGTTTTGTTATGACATAGCCTTAGGCGAGGTCTAGATGACAGACAATGTGGCACCAATTTCCAGGCCTGATTCAAACTGGTTTTGAAAGTTCTGCACATCTTCTGCAGTAAGTCCCTACATATCCATCCATCTACATTCTCTACTGCTTGAAGCTTTTTCACTGCCGGTAAACAAAACAAGTTAAATGTTGACATCTCCTACATCTCCTGAAAAATAAACTCATATGTATATGTGAGTGGGTCAAGTGGAAGACTGTGTGACCCCTATTGGATATTAGGAATGGTCATACCATATGATCTGATGGCCCCTCCGCATTCCAGAACTACACAGATGAGGTGTTCCAGGATCTATGTCACCGATTTGTATTTTTGAAGCATTTCTGGCATCTTGGTGTATTTCCAGAACAAGGCTGAACATGAGGTCCTTCAATGGCTCAAGTACCACCAACTATACTAGTAACCAGAAAAGTGTACATTCCACCAATTCTCTATCCAGTTCCTGGGATACAATATCAACATTTATGATATCAAGATAGACAAGGAAAAGTTGGAACCCATCAACTACTGACAACAACCCACTAACATCAAAGAGCTCCAAAGATTCCCAGCTTTCGCCAACTTTTACAGAAGATACATTCATAACTATATTTCCATCAATTCTCTCATAATTGTCCTCAAAGTCAAGCTCAAGTTTCTGTCCTGGTCCACTGAAAATAGCTATGTTATGAAAAACTAGTACAACCTGACCCACAGAATTCATTAAGTTTCTGGATGTAGATGCTTCCATGTTTGGTGTCAGAGCCATCTTATTGCAGCAGCAGGGGAATGCTCCATTCATGTTCCTTCTTTTACAAAACAATATTCCACGGTATCCTGTCATATTTGCCATGCAAAAACAGACAATGGGAGTGCGTCAGACGACCAATCACTGTAAAAGTGAAAGAAAACAGGCCAATGAATGCCATATTAATTGGCAGAGCAACACAGTCAGTCAACTCATCTTTTTTAAAACGCTGTTTTAACACCGTTTCTGGATGCGCTGGTTCCTGTCTCTGGATGATGGGCACGGGTACGGCATTACAGGTCTGGGGGTCCAGCATGTTGATGCGGTGGTCGTGGACGGCTCATGCTAACGCAGTGAGAGTATAGCTATTGCACAGCTGAGATCATGGGTTCCAAGCCACCCCTATTGCTCCCCGTGAAAGCGATTAGCAAGCGAGCAGATCTAAGGATCACAGTCGGGGTTTATCCGTTGCCTCCGGGCCCGTGGACCCCCCACTCTTCCACAGTGTGCCCCATCCAATCTTTGAGTGGTTGTGTCGGTTCATCCCCTGGGATGTCCGTAACTCCACTTGATGACAGCAGAGAGCAGACAGCCATAGCGACATCGGAGGGTGAGCTGTCATGCTCAGATACAATGTGTGGTCACAGTTCTCAAGTCAGACATGATGGATGCACTTCCTGGGCTGCTTCGGCGGTGTGGCTGGAGATGACTTGTCCCCCAGTCTCACCGCCGGAACGACTAGAGGGTGTTACATGGGTCTGACATAAGATGAATCTTCCAGCTCCCGTCCCCTTCCTCCCAGGGGCACACAGCAAGCACACGCTGGCATAGAGGGCATTTTTCTTCGCTGAGTCCTCGTGCAATTCCGCCTTCACCTCCCCTTGATGGCGAGGTGGACAGTGGATACGAAGCTATTCCTCAGGTGGTGGGCGCCACCACCTAGTGTAGTGGGTTGAGACCCCCGTCCAAGGTGGGTGGGTTATCTGTGTCTCTCATGGCCAGAGCCCACACCGCTGCGGGCCATGCCACTTCTGCTCTGCACCACTGCACCTGGCAGTGCTGCACAGGGCAGGGGGGTTCTTCCCCAGGCTTAAGTGTAAGTTCCGCGTAGTCTTCGACTATGCTCTCATGACCTTCAAGTCGGCTGCCTTTGCCCTGGGGAGTAACTCACCCTTGCCCTGTCATAGCAGCTCATGCGGATGGTCAGACTCGGCTATGCATTTCAATTAGCTGTTGGCTGTTGGTTCATGGGTGTGAATTTAAGTGGTCATTGGTATGCTTCCCCTGTCTTCCCTCCTCCTGGCGAAGAATACAATCGAGCTGGTCCCTCCAGCCGAGACAGAGAGTGGGTTTACCTCCCCACTTCATCATACCAAGAGAGTGGTGGGTTATACCAATCCTATCTACTCATTTTGATCTGTCATCTGTTCAGGATGCCGATCAGGATGCTCATGCAGAAATGCATTCCCCTGAGTGTCCATCCATGGGATTGGTTGCTGCTATAGACCTGAAGGATGCTTAATCAATGTCCCGCTCTCTCCCCGTGTTTTTCTGGTAAGCGATTTGGGCTGAGCATGGCAGTGAATGGTCCTCCCCTTCGGGCTCTCCCTGTTTCCATGCGTGGAGGATGCCCTGTGCCTCTTCAGCGCACAAGCATCGACATTTTGATTATTCATTGACTGGCTTATTTTTTCAGGTCTTTAAACTAGTTGATTATGCACAGAGAACTGGTGCTCTGGCACTTTGGCCTGTTGGGATTTCAGGTCAACCCAGAATATACAAGTTCTTCCCTAGGTAGCACTTCTCTTATCTCAGGTTGGAGCTGGACACGGTCTCCATCTCAGTGTGCTTGCTAAGAGCGTTGACCTCTCCAATTAATTCAGCAGTTACAGTGGTCTCACTGAAGTTTTTCAGAGGCTCCTGAGTTCTCCGTGCCAGCTTACACGCTCTCACGACAGTTACATTTTGGGAAAATGGAGACTCCTCCCTGGCATGGTCCAGCTGTTATGGGCATGCTTCAGAGAAACCCAGGTCATCCTGCTGTTTCTCCCAAGCGGCCCTTCGCTAGCTGCTTTCCCCGCTCTGCATGAATGCGCTGGCTCTCAGCTGGCCCAGGGTAATGCAATATGTGGGTATCGCTCGTTACACCTCCTTGGCCAAACTGGACCAGTTTCCGGACTCACACTCCTCGTGATGGCCCTCCCTGATGAATCCCCCCAGAAGACTCCTTTTTCTGAGACGGGCACCCTCTGGCACCCGTGCAGGGTTCTGGAACCTCCTTGGATGGTTTCTAGACAGAACGTGGAGCACTAATGTGACCTATAAGTGCGATGGTCAACACTGTCATTCAGGCTAGAACACCCTATTAGGCATGTCTATGTCCTGTAGTGGAATCTATTCGTTGTGTGGAAATTCTCTCTGATAAAATCCCCAGACATGCTAGATTAGTGTTGTGATTTTCTTTCTTCAGGATAGCTGGAGTGCAGCTTGTTACCCTCCACACTAAAGATTTGGTGTGTTGCCATCCCCGCACTCTGTGGGTGGTTGATGGGAGCGTGCTGAGAAAGCGTAACCTCATCAGCCGGTTCCTCTGGGATGCGTGGCGAGAGATGGTTATTCCATCCCCGCCCCCTCTTTTCCTCTCCTTGGGATCTTTCCAGCCTCAGCAGTTATGGTTTGGTCCGTTGAGCCAATCGATTCAGTATTGTATATTTTCTGTCCATAAAGGCAACTCTGCTGGTCGCGTTGCTATCATTCAGTAGGGTTAGGATTCCGTTGGCATTTTCGGTCAGTGAATCGTGCCAGGAATTTGGACCGGCCTACTCTCACGTTTACCTGAGACACCGGTTCAGCTTGTGCCAATATTCCTACTGCCCCTTTTAATATTAGACAGTGAGCGTGCAAGCATAGTCTGCGGAGGAGGCAGACTCTGCCCTTTCATTGCTATGACCATGCACTGCGCTTAATGTGACACATAGAGCATACGTCTCTACGCAGCTCTATTCTGTTATGATCGGCAGAAGGGAAGTGCCATATCAAAGCAGAGGTTGGTTCATTTTATAGTTATGCCATCACCCTTGCTTCATGTGCCAGGGTGAGCTGTATCCCCCAGGAGAGAGAGCATTCTTAAAAAAAAAAAAAAACGCAGGGCCTCTTGACAGATTATGTAGAGCTGCGAGCTGGGCGACACCTAACACATTCTCAATATTTTATGATCCTCGAGTGGAGTCAGTTTCCTTCTGATGACTTGGTTACTCCGGTCAATCGAAATTAAACTCGGTGTCAAAAACGCTTGCTGCGCCATGCTCCCTAAACCGGTGATACGCACCCCTTTTTATTCTACTAGTAAGTTTCCCAGGAGTCGAGTGACGGCTCAGTGTGATGTCTGGTATGCCCATTTGGTTTACTCACATGCTGAGGTTGGGTGCTAGCTATGTGCAGTACCCTATGGCGGCCCCATATGCTTATTTCAGACATAGAGTGTTCCCCCTGACCAGTCGGACATGTGTCTTCCCTACCCGCTAACCAGCTTATCATATGTAGCACTCCCCCTCCATAGGGCTAGTCCATATTCTCTTATTGTCATCAAGTCTCCCCTCTTGGGTAACAAGTGGCCTCCACAGCCTCTCTCCTCGACACCCCCCCACCCCCTCCCCCCACTTCGGGGACTAGCACGCTTTCCCAATGTACTGTCATATTCTAAAAACCCCTAGTCTATATTAGCTAGGTAAAAAGCACACCACAACCCTTGTTTTAAATTCTAAACTATTCCCATGTAATGGTAATTAGGGCTAGGGGACATTGGAAGGTTGCACTCTTGGTGATGTTTGTGCGCTCAGGCTATGCTTGGCATCTTCACATCAGGAGCTGCTGTGGGGTTTACCATACAGTCTCCCATAGTCTTTTCCAGACACATGTTGAAGTTCACAAAGAAAAAGAACGTCCTGGTTACGTATGTAACCCACGTTCCCTGACTAGGGAACGGAGACGTGTGTCTCCACTGCCACAGCAGCTGAGTCTCCAGCTGTTAGCTGAGTGATTAGCTCTTCAGCAGGCAAAAAAATCTGAATGCTCACTCACAGCAGCTGGCCACATATGCCACTAATGGCTAATTGCCTGCAGCTATGGAGCTGAGCTCCGCCAATTCATGTGGCATTCACTGGCCCGTTTTCTTTTTCTTTAGAGTAATTGTTCAACTGACGCCCATAGACTCCCATATAGTCTGTTCCAGACACACGTCTCTGTTCAGGGAACGTGTGCACGGACATAACTAGGACATTTTGGTACACTACCAACTATTTTTCATATACGATCTAACACAGGGATCACCAAACTTGTTTACCTCCAACCCTAATCAAACACACCTGAACAAGCTAATCAAGCTCTCACTAGGTATACTTGAAACATCCAGGCAGGTGTTTTGAGACAAGTAGGAGCTAAACCCTGCAGGACACCGGACCTCCAGGACCGAGAATGTTGATCCCTGATCTAACTGATATTTTGCATAATTAATCTAATTAACCCTTTAAATAGCAGTCCTAATATACATATGTACACCCCTCACAAATCTATCTTTTAAATTCATATTTTTGGTAGGAAGCTATACAATATTATATTTGAGCATATACATTAGATTAGTCAATTCTGAAGTCAAATCTGGAGCTAATCTACCAAAATAACTTACAATATCGGTCTAAAAACTACTACACCCAAATTAATATGTTATAGAAAAATATTAAATACAAATTTTAAAAATAGGAAAAATCAAGAGAAGCAAAACATTTGAAAAATTTGGTTGAAATTTTATTGTTATATAATAATAATATTATATAATATATTATATAAATAATAATTAAAAATTATTGTAATAATTTTTAATTATTATTTTTTGCAATATTTGCTTGAATTTAATAGTGTTATGTATCAATTTCTAAATATTTTTGTTGACTAAAATATTATTTTAATAAATATATCTGTTTAATAAATCTGTTTTGTTCAAATGTATATATATATATATATATATATATATATATATATATACTCATTCATTTATTTTCTTGTCAGCTTAGTCCCTTTATTAATCTGGGGTCGCCACAGTGGAATGAACAGCCAACTTATCCAGCATTTGTTTTTACGCAGCGGATGCCCTGCGGCGATATATTGCTTGTTTGACACATTTAAAATTTGTGGCTAAGAAATAATTATTTATTTTTGGTCTGGTCAGAGATAAATTTGGTATATCCTTAATTTTGAGCCCTGAAAAGTCCTGTGAAATAAAAACTAAAATAAACTAAAACTAAACTAATAAACTAAAACTAAAAATAAAAATAAATTGCAATGCGACACAGCCTATTTGCTCATGCACATAGAGCAAGTTCATACCCAACACACAGAACAGTGAAAAGAATGAGGAGGCATGTGGACATAACACAAAATCTAAATCAAGTCATATTCGCATGTCAAAGTCAAATTTAAGGGCGAGTGGCAAGTAATGTTGGAAATCTACTAGCCACAGTGGCTGGTCATCAAAAAAGTTTATATGAAGCCTGTATAAATATATATATATATATATATATATATATATAT
>CAIGQQ010034599.1:5650809-5663156 GCA_903798035.1 Danio albolineatus | reverse complement strand
TTGGCTTATAAATCTGAGAAAGTCCAAACAATTTTTTGAATGGGCATATATATATATACTGTATATACTGTGAAGGGCGACAAGGTGGTGAGCCTCGGCTGGGTCAGTTGGCATTTCTGTGTGGAGTTTGCATGTTCTCCCCATGTTCGTGTGGGTTTCCTCCGGGTGCTCCGGTTTCCCCAACAATTCCAAAGACATGTGGTACAGGTGAATTGGGTGAGCTAAATTGTCTGTAGTGTATGTGTGTAAATGAGAATGTGTGGATGTTTCCTAGTGACGGGTTGCGGCTGGAAGGGCATCCTCTGCGTAAAACAAATGCTGGATAAGTTGGTGGTTCATTCCGCTGTGGTGACCCAGGATTAATAAAGGGACTAAGCCCACAAGAAAATGAATGAATGAATATACTGTGAAGATACACCCAGATCACAAGTGTCAAACACACAAATCAACCAATCCCATATAGAAACATTAAAGAGCCCCTATTATACGTTAAAAAGGGTCATATTTTGGTTTTGGGGGTCTCCAACAACAGGCTAATATGCATGCATGGTCAAAAAACACTTTCATTGTCTTATGATTTGCATTTATTTTTACCTCGTTATCCCAGCGACTCCTATATGAATCGTTCAGCGATTCATTCGTTCCAAAACCCCTCCTTAGCGTGATGCTAAACTGCGCTGATTGGACCAATGACCCAATCTGTTGCTATTGGTCGACATTATTCAGCGCGAGAGAATGCCCACCACGGCTTATCAATACTGAAGTAGCCATAGTGTGTGCCGGAGCATATCTGCTAACACTCGTTTTTCCCGGGAGTCGCCATATTTCAGACACCTCACCCCCGAAACTAACCCCCGGTCTTCCAGCATATTGCTCTATTCTTAACTATAAGTAAAAACAACGACATACATTCAGTATTAGTGCACACAGCGGCAAAAGCTGAACCATTATGAAACAGGACCTCCGCACATGTGTGAGAGCTGATGTAGCCATAGCAACGACAAACAGCAGAGTAACACAAGCTCACAAACGCATTTTAATCCGTAAACAAAGCCGCGCGCAACGCGTTTACAACGTGCTTTTAGACGCGATATGAGAATACAAGTTAACCAGATACACTACAAGTGGTTACAAGTTACAAAACACAGTTAAATGCATCATTTACAAGCTAGAGTAAACATTGATGCAACTGATTTAATCACACGCACTCACTTGTTGGATAGCAGGTCAGGGAAATGTCCCGCTGTTCCCTATGGCTAGTCCGCCCGTGCATACATCAAGTCTTTTCTGATCCTTCCTTTAACAAATGATCGCCGAATCCTCTGTTGTAAGCTTATAGATTTCAAAAGCACTCCTCAGAGGGAACAGTCTCGTCTGTGGTTCATTTGCACACTTCCTATAATATCCAGCTGAGCACAATGCTCTTCTCTGTGTTGCCAGATGTAGCTGACTCTTTCCAATCCAAACCCTATGTAAAAGGTTTTTACCTGCACAATCAAATTCAAAACCGCCCAATATGGCAACCTTTGCTTGCCGCTGTGGTTTGTGGTTTTCACTTCACTAAGAGCTGTATTACACACTACATACAAGCTCATTAAAACACTTTAAGCACTTTAAAACACTTTAAACAAGCTCTTTAAAACTCTAGTTATTTATGATAAACAAGGTAGTATTTTTAATCATACTCTAACAAAGTTCTTGAATTAATCAGTTATGGTGATTCTATAGTTGATGTGGTGGTAACAAATATAAACAAACAATTTTAGTTTTCTACAACTCTGGGTATATTATGGTACAAAACACCAATTTTTTTCTGTTGTAAAAATAACATACTACAGTATTTTGTTTCTTATTTTTACAGTTTATCAGTTCACTATAGTTAATATTTCAGTATTCTGCATCATTCATTAACAGAGAGATACTATAAAATAAACTGCATATACTATTCATTCATTCATTTTCTTTTCGGCTTAGTCCCTTTATTAATCCGGGGTCGCCACAGCGGATTGAACCGCCAACTTATCCAGCATTTGTTTCATGCAGCGGATGCCCTTCCAGCCACAACCCATCTCTGGGAAACACATTCATACATTCTCATTCACACACATACACTATGGACAATTTAGCTTACCCAATTCACCTGTACCGCATGTCTTTGGACTATGGGGGAAACCGGAGCACCCGGAGGAAACCCACGCAACGACGGGAAGAACATGCAAACTCCACACAGAAATGCCAACTGGCCTAGCCGGGGATCGAACCAGCGACCTTCTTGCTGTGAGGCGAACGTGCTACTCACTACGCCACCGTGGTGCCCACTGCATATACTATAATACAGTATATAGAGTATAAAACTTCACTATAGTATGGTTTAAAAACACCACTAACTATTTATTAATTTTCTTTCGGCTTAGTCTCTACTTCAGAGCTCATCAAAATAAAATGAACTGGCAACTATTCCAGCATATGTTTTACGCAGCAGATGCCCTTCCAGCCACCAACTCATTCAGGCACTATGGACAATATAGTTCAGTTCAGCTATGGCGTACAGTTTTTGTACTGTAGAGGGAAACCGGAGCACCCGGAGCAACCCACACCAACATGGGAGAACATGCAAACTTCATTTAGAAATGCCAACTGGCCCAGTCTGGACTCGATCCAGTGACATCCTTGCTGTGAGGTGACAGAGCTAACCACTGAGCCAACGTGCCGCCCATCAGTACTATAAATTACTATAGTATTTTGCATGTGGTATGTGTTATAAATATATTAACAGCATCTAAGTATACACTAATAATGTTCTGAAAACATATAAATGATCAATTATTCATGTATAAGCAACTTTACCGATTTACAAACCAATCAATGAATATTAATTGTGTGTCATCAAAATTTTGTATATATTGTATTGTATATGATTGCAAATCAATGATATTATGTTTTCAATCACAATGACTAAAGGTACATAGTATAGTTCACTTAAAATAAAAAATTCTGTCATCATTTACTCATCCTCCTCTTGTTCCAAACTTCCTTAAGTTTCTTTATTCTATTGATATCAAATGTGGGTACACTGAAATAATGCTCAAAAGAAGCAGATATTCCACAGTATATTTTGTTACTACTATAGATATCAATAACCGTTGGTTCCCTTTGAGGTCAGGAACTCAAATATTATGTTGGAACAACATATGAGCAATTGCCAATTAGAAAAAGGGCCAATGAATGCCTATGAATTGGCAAGAAAAGCTCCTCCGCAGTGCGGCCGTTTATAATCAGCTGAGTTAAGCAGCACCTGGAGGAGATCTAGCCAGACTTCAATTCACAGCCAACTCTCATTGAAAAGAAAGACGCTACTACCTTTGAAAAGTTCCAGTTTCTGAATTCAGTGGTGTGACATTCCGTGGTGTCCCATTCAGCAGTGGTTGAGCTAAGTATTTCTCCTGTTCCCTGGGTGTTTCTCTGGGTGCGTATAAAGAGCATTCTTAAAAAAAGTTGTTTCCCTAAGAGAGCAATATGGTCAGTCAATATCCATTTTTCAAGATTTCATTTCAACTGTGTGATTTGGTATGCAGTGATTCCCTGGCACTGGATGGTGGGCTTGATTATTGCATCTCATGTCTGGGGGTCCAGCATGTGCCGGCAGTGCCCATAGACAGCTCATCCCCTTACTGCATGGACATGTCTGTGGTGCAGCTTGCTTCATCCAAGCATCAAGTGCAGGTGGCAGTTCTGGAATAATCGCTTTCTGACACAATGACACCGACAACAAGATGTCCATCGCGGCATCAGAGGGTGAGCTGTGTATGTATGTAATGTGACTGGTATCCTGCATGAAGATCAGCGTCGCCCTGGCAACACAACAGGAACACCTGGAGATCATCACCAAGGCTCTAATCGGTTATGGCTGACATTAATCAAGCCACCCCATAAAAGAGAGACGCAGAGACCAATTTTTCCCCAGACGTTACGCCATGACTTATTGGCCCAAAGAGGAAGCACTGGACACCAGTGGTGGAGAATGCAGGCAAAGATCCTGGTGAAGTGCAGTGACAAATGCAGATTTGCCATTCATGCTGTTTGTTTACTGCACCATCTTGATTTCTCATTTCTGGTATCTGTTCACATGCACACTACTCCCCAGGGAAAGATGGAGGAGATCTTAGTTCCTGGCTGCTCTCCCACATCACATGCAGCAAGCGGTCAGCATGAGAAAACCAATGACAGTGTCGAAGCTGGTGTGCACCATCAAGCTGGCAGATGCGGCTTATCCATAAGACACCATGAAGAGAAAGCAGCCATTCGGAGTCATCATCAGGCAATGGTCCAGAGGCCAGTCCCAGAGGCCAGTCAGCAGGCTACAGAGGAGGAAATTCAGAAGATGCTCCAGTTTTGCAATTATTAGCAATGCCTAAATGAAATCTGGGATTTTGACTGCTATGCCATGCCGCATACCAAACTAGACCTGACAAAATGTTACTGGCAAGTCCCACTTTCTGAAACGGCAAAACCCAAGACTGCTTTCTCTTACAACAATTGGCACTGACTGCTTTCTCTTCCAACAATTGGCACTGGCAGTGACCCTTCCGTTTGGGCTCCATGGGGCTCCAGCCACCTTCCAAAAACTCTTGGACATCAGAGTCCTCATGAAACGTACGGCACAGTGTACCTCAATAATGTGTTGATCCACTCGGAGGCATGGGAGGAATGTCTGAACTCTGTCAGGGTGGACTGATCACCAACCCCCAAAATGTAATCTAGCCAAGTCAGAAGCAAAGTACCTAGGTTTCCTGGATGGAAGAGGTCTTGGCCAAACAACACCCAGGCCAACTACAAAGACCCAGGGATGTGCTTTCCTGTGATTGACTGGGTATTACAGTTGTTTCATCTGCAGCTTTTCCTCTATAGTCGTCCCTCTGACAGACCGGACCATGAAGGGACAAGCGGAGAAAGTATGCTAGACGGATGGCATTTAAGAGGATCATGGGGACCCTCACTTTAGAGCCAGTTCTCCACATTTCAGACTTCATTTGCCTCTTCCTGCTACAGACCAACGCATTCGGCAAAGGACTGGGGGCCGTAGTCTTCCAGATACAGGGAGATATTACTATTGCAAGATATTACTATTACTTTATATATTTACTTGCCTTCCATGAAGGCTGCGTGACTACAGGACCTTCCTAAACCAGCGATGCACGAACATCCTGCAGTCTCCACTGATCCTTGCCTACTAAGCAGCCCCCATGCTGAGTGGCCTGCTGGACTGGCTGGGATGCAAATTTGCTTTTTAAAAAGACGAAAGCACCCTCACTGTGCATTAGAACACGACCAACTTTCCCCACTGTGTAAATATTGGTTGGCCTCAGTACTTTTATATTTGTTCATAAACGCTCCATCTACTCCTTGTGAAAGGACAAAGTTATTAAAAATATCCCCGTAAGTTACCTCTGGCTCATATCGTCTACCCACATCAACGGTATTGATGGATGGGGCAATATGGAATCATCTGATGGTTGCAGGGAGGTTTCACCGTAGTCCCAGTTCAAAACATTTACTGAATTACCATTATATGTCATTTTTCTAAAATTACAGCTAACTATACACTATGTAATGACTTTCTGAAACAGTCATCTGATGTACTGTGTCAGCGTACCAGAAGTTGGGTGACAAAATGCGAAAGAGTGAAATGTTAAAAGTGGCCGGAGTAGAATAAGGTCAATACAGTAGAAGCACCACTTGGCTGCAGCTGACATATCCCATTCACCATCCTCACATCATACCTCTGACTTCTGAAGAGTTCCTCCAGAGACTCATCACATTTAAAGAGAGGGGATTTGATCTCCAGCAGTTCCTGTGAGTTTAACATTCCATCAAGGCTTGCTGACAGCCAGGGCTTGGTTGCACACACAACTGTTCCTCTGTAGCTGATTGTAAACCCAGAACTTTCTGGCCACTGTAAGGCAGATGCTTTGCTTTCCAAGCAATTATCAGTCGCTGCATTCCCATGGAACCTGGGCTAGTCATGCTGTCTGATAAATGTCTGAGGGTTGCCTCTGATTGGGGCATTCTTTGCTGTGCTTGCAGTGACTTTAATCCCGTTAGAGTCATGCCACAAGCGAGAGGAACTCTGCTCAAGTCTTACATGTAAATTTGCTGTACATTTGTTGATATCAATGCCCACAAAATCACCTCTGACAGATGTTGGTGCCATCATGATCAGCATGTGGTGGGGACGCAGGCTGTTCTGGCTTGTGTCCCTGCACTGCACTCACACATTTGTGCAAAAGACTTTCGAAGACAGTTGAAGATCCTTGAGACTTTTCACTTGGAGTTTTCACTTCCAAGTTCCAGCCACCTGTGCAGTTGTATACAATATACAATTTATAAACTTTCACTTACCTTACACCACTGTACAATTAAGAGATTTGACCAGATAGTAGTCTGCAGATGGTAACCAAGTCAGCAGCTGTGTATATGTCACGTATAGCTCAATAGCATACTATTTATTTATTGACGGCACTTATGTTGCAAGATGTTATCATACATAATAAATAATAACAAAGTGTGTTATTTACGTACTTGCCTTCTATAATATAGGGGCAGTGTGGCTACAGAACCTTCATAAACCAGTGATGCATGAACTTCCTGTAACCACCACTGATCCCTGCTTGCTAAGTAAGTAGCACCCACGCTGAGTGGTATGAACTGCTCAACTGGCAGGGGTGCACATTTGCTTTTAAAAAGACGAAGTCACCCTCACTGCATTATAGAATATGACCCACTTTCCCACTATGAAAATATTGGAAAGCCTTTATACTGTACTTTTACAGTTTTTCATAGCTGCTCCATCAACTCCTGACAGGATGAAGTAATTAAAGATATCCCCATACGTTACCTTAGGTCACTTTTTCATTTCATCTACCCACATTAACGGTGACAATGGATGGGACAATACGAGATCATCTCATATCATTGTAGGGAGGTTTTAATATACTCCTAGCTGAGAACATTTAATAGACCATCATTATATACCATTTTACTAAAATTACAGCTAACTGTACCATATATAATAATTTCTGAAACATTTTCCTGATGTACTGTGTCAGGGTAGCGGAGGATGACAAAATGCAGACGAGTGAAGTATTAAAAGCGAGTAAACATAATAAGTTCAATAATAAAAAACTGATAATTTCAAAACTGCATGATGTGTTTTCTTGTGTTGTCTTTAGCCCTTTTCACACATACTGTACAGACCTTTTTGAAAATACTGGTAAATTAATTCTGGCAATTTTCCTCAAAGAGAAGTTGAGACAATAACCTCTTTCACACATACAGACCTTTCCAGAAGATAACAGGCCCTTTTTGAAAATACCGGTAAATTAATTCCAGCAATTTTCCAGAAAGACAGGTTGTAATGTAGTCAAACGTGTAAACATTTAGCTGCAGTTCGCGCTTCTGCCTTTGGATGTCACTGGGACAAAACAGCTGCATGAATGCTAAAGCTTTAAAGGGGTGGTCCACTACGATATCATATTTTAAACTTTAGTTGATGTGTAATGTAGCTGGGTGAACATAAACAACATCTTTAAATGTAAGACGCTCAAAGTACAGTACAAAGTAAGACATTGGCTTTTACAGAGTTAGCTTAGAAAAGCATACAGCATAAGTTTGGGGACTACAAAAAAATACATCCTGGTTAATAATGTCATAAACCCTTCAGATTACAAGCATAAACTCTGCACAGTTAAGGGGCATGGCCAGATGTGCTTTAATGTTATAGCCGGACGCTTCCTGGTGACATGGAGCCAATCCGTGAGTCGCACCTCATTATGTTAGCTGACCAATCAGAGCCTCTTGAGGGCTGTACATATGACATTGCCTTGTTGATTTTAAATACATTTGCTCATTTGCCGAGCCAAAAACTGTTTGTAAAGAATGCACTCTTTCATGAGCCCAGTGGGTATTATGCAAATAGCTTGATTTAATGCTAATGTGCTCTTCCAAGTGACATGCTTACTCCAGCAAAGTGCGTATACTCTGACCTGATTTTAGTAAGTCCTTAAACTTTGCTTCCTTCTATTTCAGCTTGTACAGACCATTTAACACCAGGGATGTAGCTGTGCTGTCCATACAGTGGTGCTGTCTTCTAAAACAATTCAAAAACACAAATAAGATTTTAAAATCTCAACAGCTCCTTCTATATAACATAGATATTAACTGGATAACTAATGCAGACACATTTACACTTAAATATTGTTCACATTTATATTTTACAATGCTTTTTTTCAATGTGATACTGTCACTGAGCTAAGAAAGAGCAACATAAAAGATTTGTCTTCTAAATGTTAACATTTCTTGAAATGATCCCGGATATCAAATAATTCTGGACCATATTTGGCATAAAGCTGGCACAGCAGGCATTTATCTGGCACTGGCATACAGCATGTGGGCCAAACATAACCTGGGTTTGGCAGAGGTGGCACCATCTTTAAGGTGGCACACAAGACATGGGCCAGATGTCAAATGTTGTATTTACTTCAGATGTTAAAAGCCTATACGTGGGCCCACAATTCTTAACCCACAATTAAAATACATTGAAATTTTTTTTGAGTAAGGAAAAACATTTTATCAATCAGGTTGCTTCAAGAAAAAAATATGCCCATAATGTGCCCAAAGCGCAATTCTTTATGGGTTTATCAATTTCATTGCAGTCGTGACACCAACATATCTGGTCCAGTTCATGCCCATTTACGGATTATTAATTTGACTGAGACTTGGCCCAGATATGGTCTGTGTTTGACCCTTGTCTGGAAGCCAGACTTGGTCCAGTCATGTACCGTAATTCACTGTGGCATCTGGGCCAAGCAAAAGCTGATTGTGTGGGCCAGACCTGGGCCAGAGATATTTTGCTATGTGGGATGTGTTTTTGTAAACTGTGGAGAAGCTGAGATACAGTTTATTGAGCTTGAGGTGGAAATCCATGACCTTTTCATCATTAACCACAATCTTGGCATATGTGCTTAGATTTCAAAAGAAAAAAGTCCACTTCAATATAGTGCGTAAACTTAGGTATGACCTCTGGAGTTGTTGTAAAATATATAACAAAAGCTTAAGGAAAAATGGCTTTGTATAGGCCAGATTCAAATGCTATCCTCATGAATGTGCAATTTCTATGGAATCCATAGCCTCTTTTAAAACCATGGACATTGAATTGCAAATACATTCCCCTTATTAAAAACGCTCACTCACTTTCCCTTTAGCTTATTTCCTTCTTGTTCTGGGGTTAATACAGCAGAATGTACTGCCAATTGCTCTGGCACTCTGTTTTATTGGCAGATACTCTTCCTGCTGCAATCCTGTCCTGAGAGTGCACTAACTTATGCAACCCCCAGTGCTGGGAGACATTCACACACTCTCCTGTTTACACCCTGTCATGTTCGGTGGGTGGGGAAAGGACAAGGACTCAAGTGCAGAACTAAAATGGGTATTTATTAATGACAAAAAAACACACAGAGAAAGAATCAACAAACAAACAAACAAACAAACTAACAGGTGAACTGAATAAATAAATAATGGGCTAACAAGGAGGGTGGGACTAGACAATAGACGGGAGAGCACACAAGCCATGTGCTCACGTAAAACGAGCCCAGCAGCCAATGAGAGAATTCATTTGCTGTGTGGTAACATGAAACAACATTAAAGCACACAACGCATGTAAACATGTACCATGTGCTAAACACAACACCAACACAAACAGAATGAAAGACACAACCATATGATAAATGAAAACACTTACTGTGCACTCACACATGCAACATGCATGTTCCATCCCAGTGCCAACCGAAACCAACTAGACTGAGACACTGAGAACGAAACAGCACGCTGCAGAAAGAACAAGCACAAACACCAGGACAAGAGCGCGCACCCAGAGCATACTCAGACCTCATGTGCCCACATCAAGTGGGAGCGCGCATGGCCCGATTGCACCCACAAGGGTGCTCGTATAAAAAAAGGAGAAGGACAAGAACAGAATAAGAATGCCTGAGCCGAGTATACAAGACAAAACAGGACCAGTGTCCGGACTCTGCCACCAAAACAAGAATTGACAAGACCGAAGTGGCAGAATCCTGACACACCTACACTCACACACTTCCACCAATTTACTGTAACAACAAGTAAACCTATACATTATATATTTGGACTATGGGGTAAACCAAAGCACTCAGAGTACCTTCTTGCCATCCACAAAGCACTTCTTCCTAACCACCCAGCCACCACACCATGCTGTCCATAAATAAATACTATCCACATTCACTTTCATAACTGAACAGTATCATATTTTGGGGTCATGACAGTCATGATCTTTCTTAAATAATTAATTTGATAAGTTCAGAATGTAATTATAGCAATCTGATTATAGAATTTCACCGATAGACAGGTAAACTCCTAAGCTCTCTCCTTTTAAGTCTTAAAGGGTATGATGCAACAAGCTTTGCACGTTTGGTTTTTTGGATTCTTTTGTGCAGATCATCTCAATATCTGTCAGTTAGAAAGGATTCAGCAGTGTACAGCTGATTTGCTCCTTTGTAACTACTTTCAAATGGAAATCTTTCTAACATGCTCATCATAAAATGGCAACACTTTAGTATGGAGACATATTTTGTTTTACTTTTAGTTAAATTCTTACTGTCATGCATTATGGCTTTTATTAATATTACTGCTTTAAAACATGCATAAACATTCTATATCCCATTAAATAAATATATAAAGATATAATATAAAATATTAAAAATGATCCCTTCACTGAAAAGAAATACAAATAAATAAATATGTTATTTTACAATGCATTACTGTTGTTGGCTGAATGTATTTTGTTTTAGTTGAGTTTATTTAATGCTAGCACTGAAGTTAGTTTTGTGTGTCTTGATTCTCTTTCATGCAGTGATTTTGCTTGTTTGTTTACAGCAGGTGTTCATCAGTGTCTGCATTCCCTCATTTGTGTTCGCTGGCTTTGCCAAGTGGACTGTTTTAGAGAACTAGTGTACAGAATAATGAATGAGGGTACAGACTGTGATTTCAAACAGACAGTTTCAAGTCTAAGCTTTGTCCATTCATTTTTCTACCATTGGGTACTTTCTCAAAAACAATAATATTACATATAATATTAACATTTTCTCAATATTTTCCAAAAATATTTTGGGAAATTGCAAAAAAATTAATAAATAACCATTTCACAATATCGACAATGAAAAACATTTAACAATGATTTTTTGTTTGTATTATCCTGTGCCATATCTTTACTCATATGCTACAATCACTGATTTAGTTATTAACTATTTGTAAGCAGTAGATTTACAATTAGTTTTACTATTTGTAAGCAGTAGATTTACTATTTGTAAGCAGTAGATTTACTATTTGTTAGCAGTAGATTTAGAATTTGAGGCAAAAATCAGTATTAGAATCAGAATCAGTTTTTATTGCCAAGTGTGCTTCACACACACAAGGAATTTGCTTCGGCTACAGAAGCTTCCAGTGTACATAAAGTGACAAGTGACAACACAAAATAAATATATTTTAAAAAAGTAGACAATAGACATTAAACAGAGATGCAGTCAGTCCAACGATCTGGATGTTGAAATGTATGTGCAGATTGTTATAAATATACAGGTTATAAGGTGCTGTGTGCAAAAGCGTAAGTATTGCATTGTATGTTGTTATAAGGGGCTGTGTACAGATGCATAAGAAGTATTGCATTGTATATTGTTATAAGGTGCTGTGTACAAATGAGTAAGGAGAAGTATTGCAATGCATATTATTAAAAGGTGCTGTGTACAAGTGCGTATGAGAGAGTATTGCACGTTTATTGCACAATAGGAGAAATATTAACTGTTCATGAGGTAGATGGCCTGAGGAAAGAAACTTTTCTTGTGTCTGGCAGTTTTTGTGCTCGGTGCTCTGTAGCGCCGGCCAGACGGTAACAGTTCAAACAGGAAGTGTGCTGGGTGCGAGGCGTCCAGGGTGATTTTGCGAGCCCTTTTACTCACTGTGGAAGAGTACAGTTCTTGAAGTGTAGGAAGGGTAGTGCCAGTTATTCGTTCAGCAGTCCGGACTATTCGCTGTAATCTACGGAGGTCAGATTTGGCTACTGAGCCGAACCAGACGGTGATTGAAGTGCAGAGGATGGACTGGATGACAGCTGAGTAGAACTGCACGAGCAGCTCCTATGGCAGGTTGAACTTCCTCAGCTGACGAAGGAAGTACTGTCTCTGCTGGGCTTTCTTCACAACAGAGCCTATGTGAGTGTCCCGCTTCAGATCCTGAGAGATGGTGGTGCCCAGGAACCTGAA
>CAIGQQ010034599.1:5621842-5650799 GCA_903798035.1 Danio albolineatus | reverse complement strand
TCAGAAAGCTGGTGATCCACTGACAGACAGAGCTAGGAACAGAGAGCTGGGTCAGTTTGTGCTCGAGCAGTGATGGGATGATGGTGTTGAAGGCAGAACCAAAGTCCACAAACAGAATCCTTGCGTAGTTCCCTGGTTTGTCCAGGTGTTGTAGGATATAATGCAGCCCCATGTTGACTGCATCATCCACAGACCGGTTTGCTCTATAGGCAAACTGCAGGGGGTCCAGCAAAGGTCCGGTGATGTCCTTCAGATATGCTAGAACCAGTCTTTCAAAGTCATTTGAAAGACTGGTTCTAGCATATCTGAAGGACATGACCACAGATGTTAAGGCAACAGGTCTGTAGTCGATGAGTCCGGTGATTTTTTGTTTCTTCTGGATTGGGATGATGGTGGAGCGTTTGAAGCAAGACGGTTCTGAGACAGGCTGGTGAGACACCATCTGGGCCTGGCGCTTTCCTTCTCTTCTGTTTACTGAAGACCTGACGCACATTATCCTCACTGATCTGAAGATCAGGGGGGGAGAGGGAGATGTCTGTAGGTGTTGATGGCTGTGTAGAAAGATGGTTAGGGCGGTTGTGGCTGGAGGTGTATAGAGGTGTTGATGGCTGTGTAGGGGGTGTCTGGTCGAAGGTGTCAAATCTGCAGTAGAACATATTCAGGTCGTTAGCGAGAAGTTTACTGCCATCGATACTGGGGGAAGATGTTTTGTAATTTGTAATGGTTCTCAGACCAGTCCACACTGATGCAGGGTCGTTAGCAGAAAACTGGTTTTCCAGCTTTTTTGCATAGTTCTTTTTAGCCACACAAATCTCCCTTGTTAAAGTGTTCCTGATTTTATTGTAGAGAATCCTGTCCCCTCTCCTGTAGGCATCCTCTTTGACCTGACAAAGCTGTCTAAGTTTGGGTGTGAACCATGGTTTATCATTGTTAAATGATAAGTAGGTCCTGGTAGGGTTGCATAACTCCTCACAGAAACTAATGTAGGATGTTACGGTCTCTGTGAGCTCGTCCAGGTCGGTGGCTGCAGCTTCAAAAACACTCCAGTCAGTGCATTCAAAACAGGCTTGTAAGACCTGTTCTGTGTCGTTGGTCCATCTCTTAACAGTCCTTAATACTGGCTTAATAGTTTTAAGTTTTTGCCTGTAAGTTGTTATAAGATGAACCAGGTAGTGATCGGAGAGTCCTAGAGCTGCTCTGGCCACGGAGCGATATGCATCTTTTATTGTTGTGTAGCAATGGTCCAGAATGTTATTGTCTCTGGTAGGGCATGTAATGTGCTGTCTGAATTTGGGCAGCTCATGTGTGAGTTTTGCTTGATTAAAGTCCCCAAGAATGATAAAAACAGAGTCTGGGTGTTTCTGTACTGTCTCTGTGATTAGATCAGCCAGCAGTGAAAGAGCAGTACTCACGTGAGCTTGCAGTGGGATGTAAACACTGATCAAAATAAACGAGGAAAACTCTCGTGGCGAGTAGAACGACTTGCAGTTAATGAAAAGCACTTCCACGTCAAAACAGCACATCTTCTTTAACACAGTTACATCCGCACACCACCTTCTGTTGATGTAAAAGCATGTCCCACCACCGCGCGTTTTCCCCCGTTGCCTCCGTGTCGCGATCTGCTCTGTACAGCTGAAAGTCCGGTATTTGTAATGCGCTGTCCGGAATGGCTTCGTTTAGCCAGGTTTCCGTGAAACACAGCGCAGCAGAGTTGTTAAAGTCCTTATTTATGCGTGTGAGCAGAAGTAATTCCCCTATTTTGTTAGGAAGAGAGCGGAGATTCGCAAGATGAATGCTAGGCAGCATCATTCTGAAGCCGCGCAGTCTGTTTCTGACGAGCGCGCCGGCTCGCTTCCGCTGCCTGTGCGTCTTGTAGCGTAGAGCTGCCGCGCAGAGAACAACGCTCTGCAAAATGCCGGAGAAGTCAAAAACCGTCTGGTGATCAATTAGTGTGCACTGCAGAATGTACAGCAGCTCATCCCTGGTATAACTGATCATGTTGGATGAACACAAAACAGGAAAAACAGGAAAAACATTGCAACAGCTGAGGAGCTCCGTACTGCGGCAGCCATTCTCGGCGCCTTCCGATCATTAGCCCTGTCCCAAAAGGCACACTTCATGGAGACATGTGGCCATAATTGTGCATACTCATTAAGTATATGGTATATAATACCATATATAAGCGGTATATAAGTATGTGGTTTCTCATCTGTTGTTTTACACTCCAAAATGTGCTCATCACCCCTTTGTTTGCTAACTGGATGCAGTCTTTGACAAGGCCCACAATGCTGCAGGATCTACACAGCTTACAACTCTACAGCTTACAAGTTTTTGTGAACAACCAATCAGATAACCAATGAGAGGTGTTTACAGTAATTATAGGCAAATATGTGAAAAAAAGAATTTGTCATATAAAGTTTGTAAAAGGGGGCGACACGGTGGCGCAGTAGGTAGTATTGTCGCCTCACAGCAAGAAGGTCACTGGTTCTAGCCTCGGCTGGGTCGGTTGGCATTTCTGTGTGGAGTTTGCATGTTCTCCCCGTGGTCGTGTGAGTTTCCTCCGGGTGCTCCGGTTTCCCCCACAGTCCAAAGATATGTTGTACAGGTGAATTGGGTAAGCCAAATTGTCCGTAGTGCATGTGTGTGAATGAGAATGTATGGATATTTCCCAGAGATAGGTTGCAGCTGGAAGGGCATCTGCTGTGTAAAACAAATGCTGGATAATTTGGCGGTTTATTCGGTTATTACTCTGGATTAATAAAGGGAGTAAGCCAAAAAGAAAATGAATGAATGAATAAAGTTTGTAAAAGGGTTGTCAAAAGTATCCACTTCAATAACAATCAATACTGAATAATTACAATTTTATAACATTTGTCAATTTTCAATTCCCCTTTGACAATTAAGCACGTCCTTAAACAGCTGATTGACCATTGTTTTCACATGGTCAACAGTTATGACTGTTACTGGCTCTGAAGGTCATCGCTTCACCACTCTTGAAAGATGAGTCTATAAGATTATCTGTCTATGAGCAGATATATGAGAGATCAATTGACAGATCAGCTCATAAGACATGGCTCCAGGGTCTGTGTTTGCACTTGATGAAGAGCGATGAATAATTTATCTTCCTATGTAAAACCTAATCTGTTTCAAAATATGAATACAGAGCCCCTTCGTGGACTTGCATCAATGGCTGTTCTTATGCTTTTCTATGAAATCTGAGACCTCATTGAATTTTGGTCAAATATAATTAGCTTTTTTTATTAGTTTCTCTCCAAGACCCAAAAACAATGGTTTATTTTTTAAAATTAGTCAGTCAATCAATCAATCAATCCATTCGTACATGCCAATCCATTCATACATGCATGCGTCAATCAACTAATCAATCAATTGATCAATCAATCAATCAATCATACAATCAATCAATTTGATGTTCTGTATAATATTAATAATGCAAGTCAGAAGTCAAAACAAATTATGTTGTCATGAAACTACTATGTATGGAACATACCATTTTGCTTTCTGTCATAACACTTTCTAAAAATAAATCATAAATCTTTCGATGCCAGCTGCTGATATCTTCTGTTTTTATGGTTAAAAGTGTGGCAGCCAAGAAGCCAAGATGAGTTTCAGACTCTTTGCATGGTTGCCTAAATTAAAAACCTATTAAAAACAAAAGTTGGAAATCTAAGTATTTTACTCTGCTACTAATAATGCAATTGTTACGGCTGGTAGTGACGATGACAACGGAGGCGAGGATCCAATTGCAGATTTAATGAGTAAAGTCGGTATAGCGGCGGTCAATCAGGGGCAAACAGATGTATATAGGAAATCCAAAATTGTGGTCGTAGAACAGGCAGAGGGTCAACAAGGCTGGTAGCAGGCAGGGATAACAAAGTAAAATAAACAAGACTAGGATCAAAAACAGAATACAGGAACAAAGAAAACATGTTGTATGTCACTAACAGCAAACAATACTCAGCAACAGTGAGTGTTACTGAGTGGCTTAAATAGAGAGTGTACTGAGTGGTGTGTGGCTTCAGCAGGGAGTCTCTAATCAGTGGTGACTTGGAGCAGGTGAGTGTGAGTGCTGCATGAGTGGAGATGTAGTCCTTAACATGGCTGATTTGTAGTTCATGGAAGTAAGTGTGAACCAGCGATTTATGATAGAGGAGAGATCGCTGGTGATCGTGACATTACCCCCCTCTAAGGAGCGGATTTCAGACGCTCCAAACATAGTTCAGGCAGGAGGTGGAGCGGAGGCGGAACAGGGGGAGGAATGGAGGGACAAAAACAATGTAGCTGCGAAGGACCTGGAGCTTTGGATCAGGAAGCACTGACAGTTCATTCAACCCCAGTGGATCAGGAGGCTTTGGTTCAAGAAGTACTGGCAGTTCGTTCAACTCCAGTGGGTCAGGAGGACTGGGTTCAGGAAATACTGGCAGTTCGTTCGACTCCAGCGGGTCAGGAGGCCTGGGTTCAGGAAATACGGGGAGTTCATTCAACTCCAGCGGGTCAGGAGGCCTGGGTTCGGGAAATACTGGCAGTTCGTTCGACTCCAGCGGGTCAGGAGGCCTGAGTTCTGGAAATACTGGCAGTTCGTTCAACTCCAGCGGGTCAGGAGGCCTGGGTTCAGGAAATACTGGCAGTTCATTCAACTCCAGCGGGTCAGGAGGCCTGGGTTCGGGAAATACTGGCAGTTCGTTCAACTCCAGCGGGTCAGGAGGCCTAGGTTCAGGAAATACTGGCAGTTCACTCAACTCCAGCCGGTCAGGAGGCCTGGGTTCGGGAAATACTCGCAGTTCGTTCAACCCCAGTGGGTCAGGAGGCCTGGGTTCAGAAAATACTGGCAGTTCGTTCAACTCCAGCGGGTCAGGAAATACTGGCAGCTCTAGCGGTAGTGACTCTGACAGCTCCGGCGGCGGCGTCGACTCTGGCAACTCAGACGAAGGCATTTTCAGAACAGGAACAATGACAGGAACTACAGTTAGTACAGACTTGAAACATGAAACCTTCTTGTAAATTATAGTCAGACTGACGCTTACCCTTTTCTGAGCTGGAGGACTGTGAGAAGCTGGCAGCATGAAATGTCTGGGCGGTGCCGGCAGGACAAGGAGCTGTACTTGCGCCGGCAGTGCAAAACGTCTGGGTGGTGCCGGCAGGGCAAAGAGCTTAACTGTGGCTGGCAGTGCAAGGAGTCGGGCTGGAGCCGGCAGAGCAAGGAGTCGGGCTGGGGTGGTATTGCAAGGAGCTGGGCTGGAGCCGACACTGGCGGGCACACTGGGGCTGGAGCCGACACTGGCGGGCGCACTGGGGCTGCAGCAGACACTGGCGCGTGCACCGGGGCTGCAGCAGACACTGGCGGGCGCACCGGGGCTGCAGCAGACACTGGCGGGCGCACCGGGGCTGCAGCCAACACTGGCGGGTGCACCGGGGCTGCAGCAGACACTGGCGGGCGCACCTGGGCTGCAGCAGACACTGGCGGGTGCACCTGGGCTGCAGCAGACACTGGCGGGCGCACTGGGGCTGCAGCAGACACTGGTGGGCGCACTGGGGCTGGAGCCGACACTGGCGGGCGCACTGGGGCTGGAGCAGAGACTGGCGGCCGCACTGGGGCTGAAACCGACCCTGGCGGGTGCACCGGGGCTGCAGCAGACACTGGCGGGCGCACTGGGGCTGCAGCAGACACTGCCGGGCGCACTGGGGCTGGAGCCGACACTGGCGGGCGCACTGGGGCTGGAGCCGACACTGGCGGCCGCACTGGGGCTGGAACCGACACTGGCGGGCGCACTGGGGCTGGAGCCGGCACTGACGAAGAGGCCCTTTTCTTCCTCCTCCGCATTTGGGTGCGGGTTAACCCTTGGGGTTTTGGCATGGACTGGGAGGTGGTGCTGGTGGTGAAGAAAGGGGTCCATTCCCCCTGCAGGTACTCCCTCTCCTTCTTCAGACTGACATACTCCACCACCTCCCAATAAGTCCATTTGCCAAGATCACCCAGCTCCTCCCAATCAAACGGTTCATCCAAACCCAAGCCCCCGGACTGCCTCAAAGAGACCTTCTGTTGGAGAGACAGTACTCTGGCTGGGGGTCGTTCTTGGGTTTCTTTGTGCTGGGAGGAAGCTGGGCGCTGAAAATAAGCCATATCGCAAAATCTGCTGGGTCCTCTTAATGGCTGAGTATTCTGTCATGGCTGGTAGTGACGATGACAACGGAGGCGAGGATCCAATTGCAGATTTAATGAGTAAAGTCGGTATAGCGGCGGTCAATCAGGGGCAAGCAGATGTATATAGGAAATCCAAAATTGTGGTCGTAGAACAGGCAGAGGGTCAACAAGGCTGGTAGCAGGCAGGGATAACAAATAAACCAGACTAGGATCAAAAACAGAATACAGGAACAAAGAAAACTGGCTGATTTGTAGTTCATGGAAGTAAGTGTGAACCAGCGATCTCTGATAGAGGAGAGATCACTGGTGATCGTGACAGCAATAACCATAGTTCCCTTCCTGCTAAACATTAAAAATCATTCTTCGGCAGGTTTTTGAGGCTTGATTGAAAATTTGAAGGAGCCACACCACAAAAGTGCTGGAATAGTCATTAATAGTCATTAATAATTTTTGGACCAAAAATCTATTTCTTAAAAAAAAAATTCTTAAACTAATTTATTTGTTTTTATGAAATAAAATTACTTATTTTATTTTATTTTTTATTTTATTTTATTTATTACACTGTATTTTCGTCTACAGTGAGGTCCAGCAATCTGGAACTGTTTTATACTTTAATTAATTTGAGCATAATCATAGAGAAGCATATTTATATTTTACAATATAAGTGTTCTTATATGTTAATTTTATATGAATATTTAATGTGAGCATGTCATAGTATTTGGTATTCAAGCTGTTGCTTTAATTAAACCATGCACTGCTGCTGACATGACCTCTTAAATGTAAAATTGTAAAGTTCTTCAAAGAATCTTAAGCTAGAGCTGCATCTGTAAATGTATTGTTTGAAAGAGCTATACATAATTATGCATAATTGAGATTTTGCATTTCAGTCTTCTGGCATGATCTGAAACACAACACAGGTCCCGGTCAACTTCAATAAAAATAAAAAAATGAACTAAAATGAGGTAATTTCGAAAATAAATAAAATAAAACATATCTGTCTGAGGTTAGGATCTTTTTGAGATTGTTTAGTTTTGTTCAGTTCAATTTCAGTTCAAAACAGCTCACCAAATTGAAATTTTGATGGATTTTAAGCTTTTAAACTTTGAGCTATTATTGGTCCATGGCAATTACATAATCAGTTGGTGTGTTATGGAATTAAAGTGATTATGCATAGTATTATACTAGTAAATAGTATTTGGTCAAGTTTTAATTAAACCATGTACTGATGCCGGCATGAACTCCAAAACTGGACTATACAAATATAAATCATATATATCATATTAATTCTATAAAGCAGTAAATACATAAATAACCATAAATAAAGGTGCAGTATGTGAGATTGACACCCAGTGGTTGAACTAGGTATTACACTTTAAATTCAAAACACTTTTTCACTTGACCCCTCCTCAGATGACTCCACACAAATGCAGGTTGCCAGACTGACAACACCAGCATGAGCAAGCGTGTCTGACTATCATATCTTTTGTCCAAACTACATGTGCCAACGTGCTATAAAATTAATATTTCCATGTTAATGGGAGTTTTTTTGTGCTAATCATCTAAAGTTTCTATTTTGGCTGCAGCCATAGTGATACAGCCTTCATAACTGAAATGAAATACACTTCCACCAAGGCAACCCAGGGTGATGAAATATAATTGGGTAATCTGGCAGTTGGCGGGTTAGGAGACCAAAACAAAGACATACATTACAATATGGAATGCACATTTGCAAAGGAGAATATCTGACTTTTATCATTGTTTTCCAGATGCATGTTCACTTAGCCTGTTTTTTTAAATATCTGCAAACATATTGTGGCATTTTTTTGCTTTAGAAAAGTCAAAATTGAAGGTATCCCATTATTTTGAATATAAAATATCAATACAAATATAAGATTTCTAAGTTAAGATGAGTTTAAAGAGTCAGATACTCTTCAACTGACTCAACTGTGCCCAAAGGTGCTACAGATAAGCCTGCCAGGATGACAGCTTGAACATATGGCTTGCATACAGGACTCTAAGATTATGAAAGAAAAATGTGTAACTAAAGGGTTTCTTCTTAAAGTCTCACCACCTCTAACAATTTATGGTAAGCAGCCATGCCTTCCAGCCGTGGACTCCTTCAGAGTGGAGTAAATAAACCCTGCAGTAAACTAGTCCAACAACCTTGGTTGTGGGAGTGGAGAATGGGGCTGCTAACAGCAAATAGATACCCTCCTGAAACCCTCTCTAGAACTCCTGGAAGCAGAGCAGTCTGGCGAGATGCATGCAGACACAGTCCTGGCAATGTCTGCTACATTCCAGCCCCTGGGTGTGTGAGGGAGAACTCGTTTCATGTGAATCAAATAGAGCAATCTCTCTCTGTCTCAATTCTTCATGGACTAACCATCACTCTGTTCACGGCTGACAGAACTGACTCAATATGCCTTGGTGACAGAAATGCCTGCATCTAAATTAAATCCCACACCTAATATTTTGTTCCTCTGAGCCAGAGAAAGCATGCTTTTTTTGGTGTTCCACCTCAACCCTCATATTAATGGGAATGACATTTTGATGACGAACCTCCAACTATTCTGTCTGAGCCACAATCAGCCAATCTGTCCAAAAGATTCAAGATGAGAATGCTTTAATGAATCATCGGAGCCAGAAATGCATCCACTACTTTTGCAAACGTACTGTTTGACAGATCTAGTTTTAAAGGAAGACCCCAATGTTGGGTACATGGAAGTATGCATAATTAAGATGTAGCATGACAAAATTTTTCTTCTGACATAATCTGAAACACAACAAAGGCCCTCGTATACTTCAAATGCAATCAAAAAATGAACTGAAATACTGTAATATCTCATCTTTAATTTCTGATAGGATCAGGAATCGAATCGGAAACCTTTGGGTTACACATTTAACATGGGTTACTTTCACGGTTGATGGTGAGGAAAGGATGAGGACTCAAGTGCAGAACTAAATGATGGGTTTTTATTTATATCAAAATAAATTAAAAGCAACAAAAACTACCCTGAGGGGGAAAGCATTAACAAAACAAATAAACAAACCAATTTGACTGAACAAGCTGAATTTGAAGACACGACAGGACAAGGCGATAAACAGCGACAAACTGGCACAGAATAGCAGACAAAAGGACTATAAGCAGAAATAATAAACAAACAAATGGGTGAACATTATAAACAAATAGCAGGTTGTCTAGGGTGGGACTAGACAATAGACAGGACAGCACAAGACACAAAGAAACAACACAAACCATGTGCGCACATAAAACAGGCCTAGACAACACACAGCCAATGAGAGAACTCATAAACCGCGTGTTCACATGAACATGGCTCTAAAGTACATAGCCAAAATGTACACCAGGCCACATACTTGAACAACACCAACACAAACAGAACACCGGCGCCACAGTGGCGTAGTGGGTACCATGATCGCCTCACAGCAAGAAGGTTGCTAGTTTGAGCTTTGGCTGGGTCAGTTGGCATTTCTGTGTGGAGTTTGCATGTTCTCCCCGTGGTCACGTGGGTTTCCTCCGAGTGCTCCGGTTTCCCCCACAAGTCCAAAGATGTGGTATAGGTGAATTGGATGAGCTAAATTGTCCGTAGTGTATGAGTGTGTATGGATGTTTCCCAGATATGGGTTGCAGCTGGAAGGGATCTGCTGTGTAAAATATATGCTGGATAAGTTGGCAGTTCATTCCCCTGTGGCAAACCCAGATTAATAAAGGGACTAAGCTGAAAAGAAAATGAATGATTGAATGAATGAACATCTATTCATTCATATCTTCATAGCACCGCTGCCTGCAATGTCTTCACACACAGATACAAGTTAGGCTTACTAAAAAAGTGTGACAATATACTTTTGAAAAAAAAAAAAAAACATTAATATATTCATTACCATCTGCTTTTCCGAAGCTGGGTTGTGGAGGCAGCAATCTCAGGAGAGAACCCCAGTCTTCCCTCTCCTCATACACTTCCTCCAGCTCCATCGGGGGATCCCGAGGTGTTCCCAGGCCAGCCGAGAGACATACTGTAGTCCCTCCAGTGTGTTCTGGGTGTTCCTTCCAGTGGGAAATGCCTGGAACACCTCCCTAGGTAGACGTCCAGGAGGCGTCCAAAGCAGATGCCCAAGCCACCTCAGCTGACTTCTCTCGATGTGGAGGAGCAGCGGCTCTACTCTGAGCTACTCTCGGGTGACAGAACTCTTCAAGCCATCTACAAGGGTGGGCTCTGCCACCCTGCGAAGGAAACTCATTATGACCGCTTGTATCTGAGATCTTGTCCTTTCTGTCATGACCCAAAGCTTGGTAATTTTTCTCTTCAGTGTGCATATGGCGGAAGCACACCTTGTTTGCTTTTATTTGTTTACAAACGCTAAATGTTGTTATTGTGAGTGCATTATTGTGAGTCTTTAAAGATTTAAAAGATGTATGACTATTAGGGTCTCTGTAGGATCAAAACTGGAGTAACCTACTTTAAAATCAAGTGATTGCAGTGATATCTCCATCTGTCATCAGTAACCACAGCGGTACTGTTCAGCTTCCACACTCCACAAACACTTTAAGTTAATAGTTTGAGTGGCTATATAAATGTGCCATTTCAGATTGATGACCTCACCTGACTTCTCTCGATGTGGAGGAGCAGCGGCTCTACTCTGAGCTCCTCTCGGGTAACAGAGCTACTCACCCTATTTATAAAGGTGCACCCTGCCACCCTGCAAAGGAGAGTCACTTTGGACGCTTGTATCTGAGATCTTGTTCTTTCGGTCATGACCCAAAGCTCATAACTATGAAAAAACATATAATTTAAATTCACATATCACACATTAAAATGCCATTTGAATGAAACTTATACTCCCTTCAAACTGGAGTCATGATTGAATGACAGGTGAAGATAACTTGGCTGGGCAATTATGGTCAAATTAGTACAAGCATCTAGTTATAGGAGAAACATAATAAATGTTCATAGTGGTCAGGCACAAGAAATGCAATTGAGAAACGCTAATTTAACTGATATTTCAGATATGTATATTCAGATATATTTCAGATTCAGAAGCTGATAATAATAATAATAATAATAATAATAATAATAATAATAATAATAATAACTAGAATTGTACATTTCCTAAAGAAAATGTGAGTGGGGTTTGCGTGGCAAATCCATGGGGTAAAATGATGCTAATCATATTAACATAATGCTAATAACATGCTAATTGAGTTGCTAGCATGTTACTAGCATGATTAGCATGTTGCTAGCTTGATGCTAATCACGTTGGCATATTGCTTTGTACATGCTAATCGAGTTGCTTACATGATGCTAGCATAACTAGCATGTAGCTAGCATGATTATTATTGTGTTAGCATTATGCTAATAACATGCTAATTGAGTTGCTAGCATGGTTGCTAGGGTGTTCGGAGTGGTTACTAAGCGGTTGCTAAAGTGTTGCTAGGCGGTTGTTATGCCGAATTCACACCAGACGCGGCACGCGCGGCAAAATCGCGCTATTCGCGCGTAAATAGACGCGTAAACATTTGAGTTTACTCGCTTCATTCGCGAGTACAAATCCGCTTCATTCGCGCGTCAAATCCGCTTCATTCGTGCGTCAAATTGACTTGAGAAAAGACGCGGATTCGCCTGATGGGCAGAGCTTCTGTCTATGGCTTGGTGACTGTAGCTTTATTGCTATATGGCTAACAGGGGTTTTATAGAGAGAATAACTGTGTTTCACACTGTGAAACACAGCGTTCATTCGTTTGGAGCTGTATATGAGACCACTAGATTATTTCAGAGGTGCACGGAGCTCTGTGAGCTCATAAACTCCTCCAGACACTGAACCTGGAGGATGGAAGCTTTCAGCAGTGCTTCTGACTGAGCTGAGCCGAGTATGATGAACTGTTGTCGGTGTCAGCTGGAGGATTTCCCCCCGAGACACCAACAACAGGCGCTACGTCATAATCACACCCCCACAAGAGCAAGCTCCTGATTGGTTAACGCGGCGCGAAAGTCCGCTGAAGTTCAGATTTTCAAACGGAAGCGATGCGCGCGAATTGCGCGTTAAACGCGTCAAACGCGCAAAACGCTCAATTCACGCGGCGTCATTCGCGCGTATCGCGCCATCCGCGCCGTGCCATTCGCGCAATTCGCGTCATTCGGGCCCGCCATTCACGCGTATCGCGCCGCAGCATGCCCATTCGCGCCTTTGCATTGACTTAACATGTAAATGACTCGCGCTTGACGCGTCTTCCGCGTCTGGTGTGAATGCACCATTAGGGTGTTCTGAGTGGTTGATATGGTGTTGCTGGGCGGTTGCTAGGGTGTTCTGTGTGGTTGCTAAGGTGTTGCTAGGTGGTTGCTAAGGTGTTGCTAGGGTGTTCTGAGTGGTTGCTAAAGTGTTGCTAGGGTGTCCTGAGTGGTTGCTAGGCGGTTGCTAAGGTGTTCCTAGGCGGTTGCTAGGATGTTCTGAGTGGTTGCTAGGTGGTTGCTAAGGTGTTGCTAGGTGGTTGCTAGGGTGTCCTGAGTGCTTGCTAGGTGGTTGCTAAGGCGTTGCTAGGCGGCTGCTAGGGTATTCTGAGTGGTTGCTAAGGCGTTGCTAGGCGGTTGCTAGGGTGTCCTGAGTGGTTGCTAGGTGGTTGCTAAGGTGTTGCTAGGTGGTTGCTATGGTATTCTGAGTGGTTTCTAAGGCGTTGCTAGGCGGTTGCTAGGGTGTCCTGAGTGGTCGCTAGGCACTTACTAAGACATTACTAGGCCGTTGCTAGGCGGTTGCTAGGTGGTTGCTAGGCAGTTGCTAGGGTAATTTGGGTGGTTGCCAGGTGGTTGCTAGGGTACCCTGGGTTGTTACTAGGCAAGCCTCACACACATGCTTGATCAAATATTTATACTTAGTAACCATTTCTAGCAAGTTACAGCACTTGGCTTGTCAGTATTAACATGTAGCTAGTCACTGCTAGCATGTGTAGCATATAGGAAGTGCAGTTTGCTAGCATGAGCCAAACGAGCCAATCCCCACGTCTCTACGATGTTCTGATGCTGAGATATAGCTGTTGACAAATGGTTGCTAGGGTACACTATTTTGTTGCTATGGGCATGGTTACAGAGTGAACTTAATAGTGGTTGGTTGCCTAAGTCAAATAAACCAACCCCCATGTCTCTATGACACTGCATCCAGGCCAGTTAAAATGGAAGTCTATGGAATCAGTTTGGGGGCGTGGCTTGTAAGCCTCATTATCATATTGAGATGCTGATTGGTTGTCTGAGTCAAATGAGCCCACCCCCATGTCTATAGGACACTCCCATGTAATGTTATTGATGTGTGACATTTATAATAGAAGTCAATAGGATCAGCAATGGGACGTCCCATGGATGGGGGCGTGGCTTGTGAGCTTCATTATCATATTGAGATGCTGATTGGTTGTCTGAGTCAAATGAGCCCACTCCCATGTCTATAGGACACTCCTATGCAAAGATATGCATACAGGCCTATCACAATGGACGTCAATGGAATCCATTTGGGGGCGTGGCTTATTAGCTTTATTATCATATTGAGATGCTGATTGGTTGCCTGAGTCAAATGAGCCCACCCCTATGTCTATAGGACACTCCTATGTTATATGTTATTGATGTGTGACATTTATAATGGAAGTCAATGGGATCAGCCATGGGACGTCCCCCCCCATGTTAAGTCAATGAGGCAGCTATTAAGGGTCTTTAAATTGTTTGAGGGGCGTGGCTTGAGAGCTTAATTATCCAATTGAGATGCTGATTGGTTGCCTGAGTCAAATGGGCCAACCCCCATGTCTATAGGACACGCCTATGTAATGGTATTGATGTGTGACATTTATAATGGAAGTCAATGGGATGACTAGAAAATGAATGGGAGTCAATGGCCAATGTTAAGTAAATGGGACCACTTTGGGACATCCTAGCGCCTCAGGGGTACAACCTATATCCCCTTTCGGGGTATGTTTTCCGTCAGGCTGCAACCCCCTACAGATGTCGTAAATCCCATATTTCTATGAAATTCAGTCTTGGCGCTATGTTGAGTCAAAATTTGGCGTAATGTTAAGTCTATGCGTTTTGGGGGCGGGTTTTTTGGCCCCTGTGGGGCCAAAAAACCTCGGACCCCTTATAAAAGTCATAGCACACCATTCCCGATAAATCTGCACGATTTGACCCCACTTTCAAGGGTCTGGGACAAAAACTGCGGGAGAAGAAGCGTGCCGAAATAGTGTCCAGAAGAAGAAAAAGACAGAAGAAGAAGAAGAAGAAGAAGTATGGTGAATAACAATAGTGGACTTATTGTTATAACTAAGACCCACTAATAATGTGTTAATCTGAATTAATTGATGTTTAAATGCGACAATAACATAGTGTCTTGCCAGCAGTAATTTTAATATGTAATACAATCTAAAATTATATAATCTGCATTACAGTTTCTGAGATGTATATTTAAAATTTATATAAACTATAGATGGCGTTAGGGTGGCTCAGTAGTTAGCACTGTCACCTCACAGCAAGAAGGTTGCTGATTCGAGACCCGACTGGGTCAGTTGGTGTTTTTGTGTGGAGTGTTGCATGTTCTCAGGTGAAATGAATAAGCTAAATTGGCTGTAGTGTATGTACGTGAATGCGAGAGTGTATGGGTGTTTCCCAGTGCTGGGTTGTGACTGGAAGGGCATGCACTGCGTAAAACATATGCTGGAAAAGTTGTCGGTTCATGAATGAACAAACTATAGACTTTATGGTCCCTTGAAGCAAGTCCACGAGGGTTTACTGGAGTCGAATTTTGGAACAGACTTGATTGTCATGCTGAAAATGGGAAGAGGTATGGTTATTGATTCACTGCTTCAACAAGTACCAACACAGATACACACTGGAGCTGCGTCTATCTTTAAGACCATAGTACTTGTCATAATATTTTTCCTAGCCTTTTCCTTTATTACTGCATGCACTTATTCTGGCATGAACCTCAAAATCTGATGTAGGACTGCCCTTGACTAAAAATTGATCTGATAATAGTCATATTAAGCGATTAGCTGACTATTAGATTTATTAATAAACCATTAAAATCATACTAATAAGCCATTGATTGTCTAAACAGCCTAATAAGTGCTCACATAATGATTGTTAAAGCACACTGGCAAAATTAATTCTTGTGAATGTCTAAGAGAAAACCCATATGCATTCACATTTTGGTAATATATTGATAAAGTGCTCTCTTTGTTTTTGGCTTAAGAGATGAAGTCAGAGACACTGACTTGATCATTTTCTCTTCAGTGTGCATATGGCGGAAGCACACCTTGTTTGCTTTTATTAGTTTACAATGGCTTAATGTTGTTATTGTGAGTGCATTATTGTGAGTCTTTAAAGATTTGAAAGATGTACGACTATTAGGGTCTCTGTAGGATCAAAACTGGAGTAACCTACTTTAAGATCAAGTGATTGCAGTGAGGGCACCACGGTGGCGAAATGAGTAGCACGTTCGCCTTACAGCAAGAAGGTTGCTGGTTCAAGCCTCGGCTGGGTCAGTTGGTATTTCTGTGTGGATTTTGCATGTTCTCCCTGTGGTTGCGTGGGTTTCCTCTGGGCACTCCGGTTTCCCCCACAAGTCCAAAGACATGTGGTATAGGTGAATTGGGTAAGCCAAATTGTCCGTAGTGTTTGAGTGTGAATGTATGGATGTTTCTCAGAGATGGGTTGCAGCTGGAAGGGCATCCGCTGCATAAAACATATGCTGGAAAAGCTGGTGGTTCTTTCCGCTGTGGCGACCCTAGATTAATAAAGGCACAAAGCCGAAAAAAAATGAATGAATGAATGAATGATTGCAGTGAAATCTCCATCTGTCAAGCAGTGAACGACGGCGGTTCTGTTCAGCTTCCCCACTCCACAAACACTTTAAGTTAATAGATTGAGTGGTCTTATAAATTTGCTATTTCAGATTGATGACTGGCATGTGTGCGTTTGTGTGTCCTGCTCAATGTACTGTTATCACGTTGACCTTCCCTTAATGATCTGTCCATTTTGGACAGAGTGGTTCACTTCACCATATCCTGAGCATAAAAAGTAGAAACAAATACGTCTGAGACCGGCGCCACGGTGGCCTAGTGGGTAGCACGTTCGCCTCACAGCAAGAAGGTCGCTGGTTCGAGCCCCGGCTGGGTCAGTTGGCATTTCTGTGTGGAGTTTGCATCTTCTCCCCGTGGTTGCATGGGTTTCCTCCGGATGCTCCGGTTTCCCCCACAAGTCCAAAGACATGTGGTACAGGTGAATTGGGTAGGCTAAATTGTCCGTAGTGTATGAGTGTGAATGTGTGTGTGTATGGATGTTTCCCAGAGATGGGTTGCTGCTGGAAGGGCATCCGCTGCGTAAAAAATATGCTGGATAGGTTGGTGGTTGATTCCGCTGTGGTGACCCCGGATTAATAAAGGGACTAAGCCGACAAGAAAATGAATGAATGAACGTCTGAGACCTAGCTAATAACCAAACTAATAAAATTTTCATTGAACAAACATCTTCTCATTCAAATTATTGTGTGTGTAGGTGTGTGTGTGTGTGTGTGTGTGTGTGTGTGTTTGTAATCATTTTGGTTGTTTATGAAGACACAAATTTGTACTGTATAATGACATAGGTATGACATTTATTTAGTTAAGGAGGTTTATGAGAAACGTTGAGGAGGTTTATGAGAACATGTGTCCTTATAATTAAAAACTACAAAAAATCATGCATAACAGGATCTTTTCATCTTGCCACAGCATGTTGTTACGTTTAGGGGTGTGGGTAAGGCCATACAATACATGGTTTGGAATGTATAAAATACATCATGCCTAAGGAGAGTCCTCATAAACCACTCAAACCAATGTGTGTGTGTGTGTACGTATGCAATTGTGAGTAATATTGGAAGAAATCATTTTTGTCCCGTTTCTAATCCAAATATCTTAAAATTGGGCATCATTGGGTATAATTAGCATTGCTGCTGTTCATAATGTATTTGAACAAGAGATATTAATGTCAATGTGAAAATGAAGTGCTATAAATGAAAGTAGGTGCTATATAAACAACAAAGAAACAAACATATAAAATATAGAAGTATTTCTGTCAGGTGTGTTAAGACAGGAAGAGTGCATACTATGGGTGGTTTGTCAAGCTCACTCACCTGCATGGACACACTCTCGCATACTACAATTATGTGATGCTTTTTTTTGTGTATATGCTTTACTAAAAAGATAGGTCTTTAATCTAGCTTTGAACTAGCTCATCATCTTATATGACATAAATTCTGATGCTCACTTTGATTTATGTTTTTTATTTCTCTAGATTCTGGCAAATATCATCATTTTCATATGTGGAAACGTGGCAGGAGCATACCATAAACACCTGATGGAACTGGCTCTGAAGCAGACATATCAAGACACCTGCAACTGTATAAAATCTCCCATAAAATTGGAGTTTGAAAAGCGTCAACAGGTTCAGTATCAATCTCACTTTACTTTGTACTGTTTGCATGTCAGGACCAGCTCACCCAAAAACTTAAATGTATTCAATCAATTTTAATTATCTATATATCACTTGATGCAATATTATGCTTTAAACACAGATTGTGTCAAAGCCACTTCACAAGGATGAACAGCTAAATAATAAAATTCATATAAAAATGTATTATGGAATATATTTAATACAAAAGAGCCGTTGGGGCTGTGCTATGGTCATTTTCAGTGCAAAACAAGCATCTGGACTATGTAAACCTCATTGTAAGGGGAGACAGACTAACATGAACGTAAATGCAATTCTTCTTATGGTTTCATTATGGAAAGTGTTCCTGGTTCTATTTGGACTAATTAAGGCAGCCTAACAATCTCTTAAGGGATTAAAATTTGAAAATAGCATTTATTTCAATAGGTATACTAGAGCAAAGAGATTTGTCTACGGACATGTTGTGTTTGCCTCCCAAACTGTGCCAGGATCACTGTTCCTGTGTTTAGTTGTCTGTGGTATTAGCAATTGGCCATGTTCTTTGTAATATAATAAATTTAATTGCTGATTCAACAGGGGTCCGTTCTTCATACCTTGTTTAAATGATTCAAGATGATTTGACAGACCCTGGATTTTTTAATCTTGATAACTGATCTCTGGCCAATTTAATTCTTCAAACAAGTTTGCGAATCATATTAAAATGTCTGGATGAACTGATCTGAGATCGCTGTGTGTGTTTTAAGCATAGACTGTAAAAGATATGGATGTAGTATTTGTGATGTCACCCATAGGTTTATAAAGAACCCAAAAGAAGCTTCTAGTAGGCGTGGCCAACCATCGCCATTTTGTCCGCGCGTCATCACACTAACCGGGGGTAACCAAACAAGGGCAAAGAGGCAGAGCATAAGCGGAGCTACAGACGCATGCTGGCATTTTACTTAGATGTTTAAACACTTAATACTTCAAGTGTTTAGACTTTTTTAAAGACTGTTGTAATACATTGAGCCACTAAGCATTGTTCTTATGACGTTTTTCAACAGAAGGCAAAGTGCAAATTACTTCCAAGCACTTCAGATATAGTCTGTGTTAGTAAATGCAAGACTATTGATTAAATCCAGGCATAACACTGTATGGCAACGCTTCAGACGGCTATTTTAGAGCCTACAGCTAATCAATCTGTCAAATTCTGAAGTGCATTACAGGTCTAAAGAACATTCTAAATGATAAACGATATTAAATAAAACAATTGCGATTACAGAGATGGTATAAGTATATAATTTCACTCACCTGGGAAACAGAGACCACGTGAATGGTTTGTGAGCACAATTAAGTGCACACAGCATGCCATATCATCTGAAAATTGTAAGAAATAATTCCAAAAGGCAACTGACCACATAAAACAACACAAAAATACGATGAATATGCCGAGATCAGCGGCTAATCAGCTGAGGTGAAGTGACGGCGACCAGCCAGACCTAGCTGTCACTCAAGTGGCCACGCCTTTAATTATGCAAACTTAAAATAACTTAATATAAAGGAAACAGATGAGTTTTACAAAAATTCACCCCCCTCACAGTTGCCATGAAGGGTAATATTAGCTATATGAACTAAAATCATTCTTTGTATCATTCTGTAAATACCTTTTTTTCTGCTGTAAAGTTGGACATTTTAACAGTGGGCTCATTAGAAATTTGCTCCATATGGAGCCAGGACTAGAGGAATTTTGATGAATTGCAGTTTCAGTTACTTCCGTATTGGCTTCCCGAGGGAGAGAGGGATTTTGCCGCTTGGTTGTAAAGGACAGATCTATAGATCTTCAAAATCATGATCAGCAATGCAACGATTGGCTGATGGAACAGCAGCATAATGACATCATCTGATTAATATTCAATTATCCATGTGAGCAAAATGACAAAATTTGTTGTAAACAGTTTGTTAAATATGATACGCAATAACTTTACACACTTGTTGTGGGCTGCAGGCTTTACACTTTCATGTGTCAAGAGTATTTAGCCATTTATTCAATTTTACATTTAGATCAGATTTTCTTCATTATAGAACCTGAGGTCTATTCAAGATTCTTAATCAGCGTAAGGAATAACTGGCTGTTTAAATTAATTTTAAATCAAAAAAGCTTTGATAAGGTATCTGCAACTTTTGGGAAGCAATAAATCACCGGCATATTAGCTGTCAAAACATGTGCATGACTACATAAATTATTATTCTTTAAAAAAAAGTGTAGAATATTGTGCATGTCTATTATTATACACAAATTTGTACTAAAGCTGGTACCTTGAAATAGTAAAATATTAGAGTTTGTGTCTAAAAAGTCCATATTATTAAATGTTCTCTTTGAGAACCTTGGGGAGAGAACACCCTGTGACAGTCTTTGTGCTTTTATTTCGAAGTGCATATTGCACAAGTTTTATTTACATAACTTTTTTGAATTATTTTACTATTTTCTAAGTGTATATAACTACTACTGTGAGAAAATATCAGCATTCTGTACATACTTTCAGTATTACCTTTGCTTGAAATTACCCAATCTAATCCTGTTTATATGAAATAAGCAACCCAGGCTAATTCTGAGAATGTGGTCCTGAGTATGTTTCTGGAGGCCGCGGAATACGTCCCATGAGGTATGTCTTTTTGCACTTTTTGTTTTTGCAAATCCACGAGAGGACGTTCACGCCTGCTGTTCACATGACCACGTAATGTGCGGTCTCCAGAAACGTTTGTGAAACTACGTTTTCACAATGAGCCTGTGTTGAAAATAAGCCTGCTCCCAAGCAGGTTTGAGCTACCAGAACTGTTGCTATGGCAACAACTCTTGGGTGAGTTTTGAAGAACGAAATAATTCTGGATCGTGTCGTCAATAACCAAATCCAGCTATTTGAGTAATTCACGTATGAAGAATGGACCCCAGGTGTCTGCCTTGAAGTCATAAATTCACTAGCTTTCCAGCATTAGATATTGACTAAATCTACATTCTGTCAATTACATTGCTGATTTCTGGTGTCACAGTGGCTCTGATGAAAAATGCGCCTACAAACATGCTCTTGCAGGGACTATGCTTTTTTCTTCTTCTTTTTGGATAGCACAGTAGGCTATCCATCCCACATCAAATTTAAACAGTCCCACTGCTGGCTTTCCCAGGTGAAGCTCACTAGCTGTGGGCTTACTTCAGGCTCTGTGTGAGCAGCCCACACTAGCTGACCCACATTAATGTGTGAAATTAGTAGCATGAATCTGAGTTTAATGCTTTTCATTTCAAATCATTCTGACAAGAAAGACATCAGTTTTTTAGTGACTGCAACCAGGTGAAGTTGCTCAGTGTACTGTTGGGACGCTAGCCCCTGAAGGGACAGGATGCCTTTCTGTGTGGAGTCTGCACATTCTCTCTTTGTCAGTTTGGGTTTACTCCAGGTACTTCAGTTTCTTTCAAAGAAATAGAAATATTGACATTTTGAAATAGTTTCTCTCCTGTTTTTTCTGTGTATAAAAATTGTGTACCACTCTTTTACATCATAACAATGAGTTGCGAATAGCAAAGTTTTAATTGGTTTACATTTACTTAAGTCCTTTTAACATTTAGTGTGTACGGTGGGAAGACCAGTCACTTGACAGGAAGCAGGAAACAAAATACAGAGAGCATCATTGCCAACATAAGAGGGCTACTAACAGTTGCATACAATCTGACATCACACAATGTAAGAGTTTTCAGAAAGTTTTGGACTTTACATTTTTCCAAGTTAGACAGGGCCTAAAGTTGTGACTGAACTCAGTCTGAAGTCAGTTTTTCTTCAGTTATTCTGCTTGTTATTAGCAGGAGTTCATTATTAATGTTCAATCACCAATTTAAAATTGGTCCAGTGCTATGTTAACACACTTTGTAAGAATGGGACCAACTACTCTCTGAGAAGTTGATTTTACTCCAGGATTTTGAATTAGCAAGACCTTTGACAAGGCCAATAACCTTGATTTATTGACTTCACACAGTATTCCCAATTATTTATCTACTTATTCCCCATGATTTATCTACTTACAAGACATTTGTCCACCAGCAACTATATTTGCCACTTAGACTTTTGACAAAAGATACAAAAAATATAGATTATTCTAATAATGATGAATAATAATTTCTTACATTTATAAAGTGCTTTATATTTTTGGTGGGAATCTCCTCATCCAACCCCAGTGTGCAGCATCCACCTGGATGATGTGACGGCAGCCATATTGCACCAGACCGCACTCCACACACCAGATGATAGGTGGAGAGGACACAGAGTGCTAAAGCCATTTATGATATGGGGATGGTTAGGAGGCCAATGATTGACAGAGGCCACTAAGCAAATTAACCCCTACTCCTTTTTGAAGGGATTTTTAATGAACACAGAGAGCCAGGACCTCGGTTTAGCATCTCGTTCAAAAGATGGCACTTACTGTGCAGTATAAAGTCCTCACCAAGGTAACACTTTATTTTGATGGTCCATTTGAGTATTAGTAGACTGTCTACTTAATATCTGTTGACACAGACATTCAACAGACATTTAGCTGACTATAAGAAACTTTGCAAGTACATGTCAACTTACACTAAACTTATCCCTAACCCCAACCCTAACCCCAACCTAACAGTCTACTTATAATCTAAAGAGAATTAGTTGCAATGTAACTTAAATTCAACAAATGGACCATCAAAATAAAGTATGACCCTCATCAATATACTGGAGTGTTAACACCACTTCCGGCAGCTACCCAGCTTTCCCATTGGGTCTACCATCCAGATACTGACCCTGGCGCAGCTCTGCTTAGTTTCAGTGGGCGACCAGCTGAGAGTATATATATATATATATATATATATATATATATATATATATATATATATATATATATTAGTCAACCACAAGAAAAAAAATGTTTCTCTATTTGGGAGGGTTTCCCTCCATTTTGCATCCAGGAATTAGGGAGGAAGCCTCATGTGACAGGAAGTCAATTCCTTTTTTAGTTTCTTGAAATCTTTTATTTGGCTTTTTGCTTGCATGTCATTGAGAAATAAAACATGGATCACATTCGGAAAATTAATTAAAAAAGGGAAAATGACAACTATGAGCTTCCTGAAAAGCCTTGTGAACATTTAGAAATACACATGTTCTACTACATTTATTTTTATATCATTCTTTTGACACAAACCTTTCACACAGCATAAATCAGACCTATTTTAATCTTTGTAACCTGTTGTTGAGGCTGGATGTTACATGCAGATTGACTAGTGAAATCATCAACTAGTGGTAAATGCAGTAAAAATTATTTCATTTAATTTTTGTCAGTTGCTGCTTTTTAAAACAAAAACCCAGATTTACATATATTTACATAGTTGTGTTTTATAATGTGTTTGTGTTTGTTTCAAGTTGTGTTTTAAGTCTATTAAGGAAACAATATGATTGAATTTGATTTGTTGCCTTGATTCTCATCCATAATTACTTTGCCCACATGTTTTCTATTTCTAAGTCAGTGGTGTCAAACTCCAGTCGTGGGACTGAGTGGAAACCAGGCCACTTCTGTTATGCTGGTTCTCAGCTCCTAATTTAGACAGTGCGACAAAGGCAGATGGTGTGACTGATGCCTACTTCTGTCTCTGTGAAATCTGAAGGCTGCTGCTGGCATATTGGCTGTCTTCCATCAGACTATGTGCTCTGCAAGAGGTCAAACATTGCCTTTCTGCTTTTCTCTGGATTAACCTCTTAAGTATATGCTCTCAGGCTGCGGGTGATGAATTGTACTTTCCACAGTCCAGTGGTCTCATCCACCAGTGCCAAGCTGCACAGTTTTCTGCAGTTGTTGTTCATGCTGAAGATGGTAGATACATCATATTACACATTAATTAGTGGGAAAAGGGATACTGATGCATGTTGCAGTGTTAACTACTATGTAAAAGTTAGAGGAAAGTAGTTATTATTAGGAAACATTAAGCAGCTTTGGTTTAGATTTGCTACAACCGTGAGCTGGAGGGTTTGTTGAGCAATTAGTGAACAGTTGAGCTCAGCAACGGCTGTATATTTAAGCCAGTCAGCTGTTATCAGCCTCAGCTTAAGTGATCTCAGCATTTAGTGAAGAATGCCGGTATATATCTTGTGAGTGTTATTTTAAAAATAAGCGAGTGTTTGTTTTCATCGATTAAAGAGCTCCCATTATGGGTTTTTGAAAATCATCTTCCATGCAGTGTGCAACACAGCTTTAAGTGAATGAAAACATCCAGCTGAGGTTTAAATCTGAAAGTGCAACTTGTTTAAAAATATAGATTTTTTTAAATAAAAGATTAGACTCAGAGTCATTTAAATGATTTGTCCTTCGTCCAGATCTTTTGCCTGTTTGCACAAAACAATACCAAACTGCAAACAGACACAGCTGAAGCTGTTCAGGACTAATTACACAGACTATTTATACACCTCTTAAACACACACGTTGCTGAGTCTTGTCAATCTGTACTGTCAACAATACAATGCATTTGCATTGCCTTACTTTCTCGTGTTTTTGATCCTTGCCTTGTTCGTATTTGATGTTTTCTTCTGCCTGCCTGTATTGACAACTTGCTTGTTATTAGACTATGATTTCCTGTGTACATCTGTTTGCCTCTGTGTTGACTTTTGCATGCCTGACCATTCTCTGTTTAATAAACCTGCTTTTAGACACACACCTCCCTTTTAGCGTCCATTCACAGTATAATTACAATCTAATCTTCACACACTGGCCACTGAGACCTGGATTCTTCCTCACTTAAACGGCAATTATTTAAACTTTATCAATAATTCCTCATTTAAATACAATGCAGTGTCTAACTTTTTCAGTTGATTTCACATTCTGCTTATTTACCATCTTCCTGGTCAGTTGGGTGGATTTACTAAAGAATTGGATGGGCTGCTGTCTAGGTTCCCTGAGGATGACAGCCTGCATGTAGCACTGGACTCCCATCTTGCACCCTTAAAAATCTATAGATGACCAAGAATGCTGCAGCTCGTCTGGTCTTCAATAAACCCAAGAGAGTTCATGCAACACCTCTCTCTGCATTGGTTACCAGTCATGGCCATCAAATTCAAATGACTTTTCATCCAATGTTCCTTGCTGGTGGAATGATCTTCCCGTTCCCACACAAACTGCTGAATTAATAGTGTAATTCAAATGACAACTAAAAACTCTCTTCCAGAATCACCTGAACACCTGTGAACAACACCAGGACCCTAGCTTCTCTCCCCACTACACCACACAACAACCTTAAAACAACATGCAATCCTGAGTGTGCCTCACACAGTTGATGTGCTTGCACCAGTTTTGCACATTTGCACCAAACACTTTGTTACAATCACTTGTGCATGTATCAAGTGGGCTTGACAAACCACCTGTAGAAACACTCTTCTGTTTCTAAACCCACCTCCTCCTCCTAACTCTAGCACAATTCACTGAGCATGGACAGTTACTTTGTATAATTAGCCTATGTTGTTTGTTTTGTCTCTTCTTGTGGAATCACTGGACTCCCTTCAAAGTCACTTTGGAAAAAAGAGTCTGCTAAATGACTAAATGTATATGGCTTTTATGTATATTTTATTGTATTTTTTTAACCCATGTTGCCTTTGAAGAAAAAAAGCCTTGTTATTGTAGTATGCTTCAGTAATCTGTAATACTGATTGTGAATTGATTTTAAAATGTGAAACCAACAGACTTTATTTGTCAGTCAGTCATTCATTCATTCATTCATTTTCTTTTCGGCTTAGTCCCTTTATTAATCCGGGGTCGCCACAGCGGAATGAACCGCCAACTTATCCAGCATTTGTTTTACGCAGCGGATGCCCTTCCAGCCACAACCCATCTCTGCGAAACACATCCATACATTCTTATTCACACACATACACTATGGACAATTTAGCTTACCCAATTCACCTGTACCGCATGTCTTTGGACTGTGGGGGAAACCGGAGCACCCGGAGGAAACCCACGCAACCACGGGGAGAACATGCAAACTCCACACAGAAATGCCAACTGGCCTAGCCGGGGATCGAACCAGCGACCTTCTTGACCTTCTTCGTGCTACTCACGTGCCACCGTGGCGCCCTCAGTCAGTCATGCATGTGATTAAATCCATTGCTAAGATTGTAAATTATTGCTAAGTGTCTATCAATACAGTTGCTTCACATCTGCTTACAGAACAACTTTTGAGATTAATGGTTTCTCTTACCATCTTGATCAGTATTAGCAGTGTTGTTTATGACAGACAGATGAGTTGTTTAGAGTGGACCTCCTTTGTTAAAAAAATTATAATGGCATGTTAAGGGGCATGTCAAAAGTAATGTGTAACATCTCCAGTCTGATCATTCTGGTGTTTCTTTATTTCGATTTTTCATTATATGACCCCAGGACCAGCCCAAGCCGTTCAAGCGAATGTGTATGCACGTTCAAAGTCATTCATAGTACGGAGCCATGTAGTAGCCAGTAATAATAAAGGTTCAGGACACACTGAAGTACTTTTTTTTAACTAAAAGATTTGTGTGTGTTGAGCATTAGATAAAGACAACGTTAGCACCTGTCAGCTTCAATTGTGGGGAAAACTGGATAATTTTGAGCATTGTCAGCTAATTTCATCTTCCGGGTGTAAAATAATTTTTGCGGCAGGATCAAAATCGGTGGCGTAGCACGAATCTGCTAGTGGAATGATGACGTGTTGGTTTCTCATTATTATTTATAGCGGAGTTTTCATATCCTATAAGAAGACCCTGCTTCTTAATTATTCAAGAGAGAGCACATGCTTTCCGAAGGCAAAGCAGACCTGCTAAGTTGTGAGACCCAATGACTGGGAGAAACTGCATCTGCACGGCACGGGTCGTATGTGTTTATTTCCATGATCTACAGGGTTTTCCCTGTGGATCATGTCAGGGGGCTTTGTCAGGGGGCCCGATACAGCAAAGCTGTTGGTTTGCAGCAAGCATTTTTGTCATGAGACCAAGAATTGGAAATTGGTGGCCATTGAGACAAATCACCTATATCCATGCTACTGTGTTCGTTTATTTTTAAAAATTCTTTGGATTACCGGCAACGTTATTGGTTGAAATAGACCGGGAAAGAGACCTGCTGCACCTCTAACCACTGTGTCTGCATTCAGACCTGATATAATGTAATATACTGTATAACAAATTGTGGTTATGTGTATATGGAATTACAAATAACACATGTAGCAGGACATTAAATTACTGTTTATTTCTATGCAATTTTAATTTGTAAACTTTGAATCATGAGCCTCCTCACGGTTTGTGTCTATATTTGTGAGCCAATTGGAAGTTGTTCACTCCACTCTTTTTCCCCTGCTCTGCCAGCCACACCCACTCCTCCCTCTAATCATGGTGCCTATATGTGCAAAACAGTTTCATGTCTTTAAATAATGCAAATTGCCAGTTCAAAGCACGGTTGTGTCTATTGTCTAACAAATGACTAGGTAAAACTTTCAAGCTGGTCAAGGGGCAGGACGGGTTCTGACTTCTACTTCATTTGCACACTTTGTTTTCCTGCTAAAATGTATAATGAATAGGTACTAATATGCTAATGAGATTGTGGCTGTGAAAATGCAATTTACCAACACTTAATTTGCATGGTTTGCTTAAGTTTGTCCCCACCTTTATGTATCACTGTCTGTAAAAATGTATTTAAAACTGAGTGCCAGATCTTTCGATGAACGCCACAGCTATGCCTGGTTCTTATTAAAGGATTATGCTTTGAAGATACCCGGAAGTCTCTCTGGTTTTGTCTCGTCTAAGAAATTCTCAACACATCTTTTAATTTTAATCTGAGTGTTTTGCTGCAGTGATGCTAATTTTTCAATCAACTTCAGTTACATCAGCCAGTTATACTCTAGCTGTGTATACATCCTCCAGCAGCGCATTAATATTGCATTGTTTATTGAATAATGCAGTTTGTATTATCATCATCTATATTTGAAAAGTAAAATGAAAAGTCAAAGTTATTTCATGTACAATTGGGGGTCTCGTAGTGGCCATGGGGGACGCATCTGCATAGTTCACTTTTTCCTTGAGCCAGCTCTGTATCACACCCTTTAAATGAAAGTAATCAACTTCAATCACAGAGTACAATTTTCTAAGTATTTGCTTGCTGATGTATATTAGAGGTAAGCGTGTCAAGATGGGAAAGCACTGTATATTTATGGGAACACAATGGAGAAACACATAAGGTATTCTATTTTAGCTACATGGAGTGAAACATTATGTTGCACCCATAGGTTAACAAGATGGGCCCCAAAACTGAACTCAGAGGAACCACACATACTGCATACAGACAGGGCCGGATAAACAAAAGGGCTAGGTGGGGCTGAAGCTCCAGGGCCCACGGAGAAAGGGGCCCTTGATTGGCTGAAGAATTAATTTGTGTTATGACACCTCTTTGCGTTATGCTTTCTGCTGTTTAAAAACAGTGGCGCCAGTGCTAAACTGGCACTCAGAGTGGCTGTAGCCCAATAAGAATATTGAATAGCCCTGTTTTAGTCACCCAAAAGGGTGATCAGATGTCCCAATTTTCCAAGGACAGTTATTTCGGCATTGCCAAACCGTTCAGTCAAAGGTAGGCTATACCAAGCTCGTCACAGAACAAAAAATAGAATTCAAACAATCCTCACCATTGATTAACTTTTACATGTAGTAACAGAAGCTGGGATAGGCGGAATCATGCTGAATGTACTCATAACTGTAGCATAGTCTTGGCTGTGCAGCGGTTACAGTTGGAACCAAAAAACTGGTGTGCACGCACAATCCTTGCATCATGCAATGTAACTGACACAGTGCACAAACAAATCAAATGAACTATGCAAGCCGTTATCAAAATGTGTATCGTTGCGGAGCATGTATCTCAAGTAAATACACTCGTACACAGTGTCTAACTGAACTAGTTAGAAAGCAAACTTTTTTAAATGAATGTTTACTTTGCCCCTTTTTATTAAAACGACAGAAATAGTATAGAGCAATGAAATATTGGCAATGTATATAGACAATATATTTAAATAAATAAATAAATACACAAAATAAGGATGCTAGCCTTCTGAAACTCAGAAGACCACAATATTTTGGATATTAGAAGCATGAATTTTAAAGATATCCTATCATAAGGGATTTGTGGTCAGCTAAAGTTTTAAAGAAACTTTTTAAAGGTAAAAACCTATTTATTTAATTCATTTATTTACTTTTATTTAAAGTATTTATTATGAAGCACTAATTGAGGAAGTATTGCAAATGTTTTTTGTTTTGCTGATTTTTGCAGATTGTTTGAACTTTAAAGTTCA
>CAIGQQ010034599.1:5592937-5616842 GCA_903798035.1 Danio albolineatus | reverse complement strand
AGGGCACCACGGTGGCGTAGTGAGTAACACGTTCGCCTCACAGCAAGAAGGTTGCTGGTTCGAGCCTCGGCTGGGTCAGTTGGCATTTCTGTGTGGAGTTTGCATGTTCTCCTCAAGGTTGTGTGGGTTTCCTCCGGATGCTCCGGTTTTCTCCAAAGACATGTGGTATAGAAGAATTGGGTAAGCTAAATTGTCCGTAGTGTATGAGTGTGAATGAGTGTGTCTGAATGTTTCCCAGAGATGGGCATCCGTTGCGTAAAACAAATGCTGGATAAGTTGGCGGTTCATTCTGCTGTGGCAACCCCAGATTAATAAAGGGACTAAGCCGAAAAGAAAATGAATGAATGAATGAATGTATTATTTAAAACTTAGAGCTGTTGATGGTTGAAAAAAGAATAATAATTTTAAAAAAGCCTTTGGTCTTAATATGGACTCAATATCTGCATCCATAATGTCACACTCAAATCATTTGAACAATTAAGAAATGAATTTTCTCTCCCACTATAAGATCTTTTCAGATATTTACAACTCAGATATTTCCTCACAACACATAAAGACTTAGAAAGAATTAAAAATCCAACCACAATAGAACACTTTTTAAAAGAAATACAAATCGGACATGAGGGCAAAAAAATCATTTCAAAAGGTGATTCAATATTCCTATCTAAAAATACAAATAACACCCTACAGATAAAAGAGAAATGGGAGACTGAAATGAATAAAACAATTTCTCTGGAAATGTGGGAGGAAGCCTGCAGTGAAGCACATTTGGTGTCCAATTCTAATATCTGGAGGGAATTCAAATGGAAGGTTATAACTAGATTTTTAGAACTCCACAGATAATTTCAAAATGGAAGCCTTCCTGCTCTGACAAGTGTTGGAGAAACTGTGGACATATTGGCAACCATACCCACATTCTATGGTCATGTCCCAAATTAAGAAATTATTGGAAAGAGGTATTTGATGCTCTTAAGGAAATCTTCCTTTTTGAATTCCCTGAAGATCCCAGAGTAGCACTGCTAGGTGTATACCCTGAGGGCTTTGATGGCAGATCGAGAATATATTTATTACAAATTCTACTTGCTGTAGCTTTAAAGTGCATTACATGCAGATGGTTAAATTCTGAACCTCCGTCATATAATGCATGGACTCAAAAAGTGTGGGAACTATTTGAATTGAACAAATAACATATGCATTGCGACTCCAAAAAACAATTTTCCTAAAAAGATGGTCTCCTGTCATGCCTTTAATTCTTCAATAATGGGCAACACTGTTATGTTCAAGGCCACTCCTTTCTCTCCCCACCTTATTATCTAATTCCCCCCTCCTTCTTATTCATTCATTCATTCATTCAATCATTCATTCATTCATTCATTTATTTATTTATTATTCTTTTAATCCTTTATTAAAATCATTATTATTATTATTCAAATATTTTAGTATGTGTATCTACAAGTATATATGAGTATAGGTGTCTGTGTGTGTATGTATAGGTGTGCATATACATATATATTTTATATATCTTTTTTTTCCCCTTTTGTATTTACAACCATTTTGGTTGCTAGAAACTGAAGGACTAACATGCAAAACATGTTTAATGTTCTATTTTCTAATAAAAAATAAGTTCCAAAAAAGAAAAAGAAAAAAAAGCCTTTTAAAAAGGCCAGAATTGACATTTAAAATTTGGCAGTAGTTAAAAAGTGAAGAATAAAATCTAGATTTATTTTAATAGGAGAATCCATTATAGGATGTTTTTGCAATATGGGATTATTCATTCATTCATTTTCTTTTTCGGCTTAGTCCCTTTATTAATCCAGGGTGGCCACAGCGGAATGAACCACCAACTTATGCAGCATTTGTTTTACGCAGCGGATGCCCTTCCAGCCACAACCTATCTCTGGGAAACACATCCATACATTCTCATTCACACACATACACTATGGACAATTTAGCTTACCCAATTCACCTGTACCGCATATCTTTGGACTGTGGGGGAAACCGGAGCACCCGGAGGAAACCCACGCAACCACGGGGAGAACATGCAAACTCCACACAGAAATGCCAACTGGCCCAGCTGGGGATCGAACCAGTGACCTTCTTGCTGTGAGGCTAACGTGCTACTCACTACGCCACCGTGGCGCTAATATGGGATTACACCATTTTCTAAACTATTGAAGTAAATAAAATTATAAAAACAAACAAACAAACAAACAAAAAAAAAATGACTGAGCAAATCTCATGTCTGAAATCCTGAAATTGAAAAGAGAGAAGGCTTAAAATGTGAAATAAATGATGTCGTGAATAAGTTATTAAAAGAATGAATAAAATCTAGAGCAAAAGCATCTTTACAATAAATTATTCCATTTATCGCATGAATTTTAATAGTCTCACATTCCATGTGATCTTGTTTAAGTGCCTCTAAAGGAATAGTTTACCTCAAAAAATAAAATAAAAAAATACATATTTTGAAAAAGGCTGGTTGATGGTACTCAATGACTTCCATAGTAAGAAAAAAACATACCATGAAAGTCAATAGGTACCATCAATCAGTATTCTTTGAAACTATTTCTTTAGTGTTCAACAAAACAAATAAAATCAAATGAGTAAAGGAAATAATGACAGAGATTTAATTTTTGGGTCATCTATCCTTACATGCATACTGTATTGTACAGTATTCATCAGTGTATGCATTCATTTATTTACTTTCATTGCATTTGTTCAGAAGGCTGTGTATTTTTTACTGCTATGTATACTTTTATATGAATCTCTGCTTTACTTATTGAAGAGACAAGCCAAGACGTGTATAAAATAACGTGTGAGAAATTTTCTGATCTGTTTTTGCTACAGGAGCGTCTGTTGCTTTCTCTGCTTCCTGCTCACATTGCTCGAGTGATGAAAGCTGAAATCATACAGAGACTACAAGGGCCAAAGTTTGGTCAAGTGGAAAACACTAACAACTTCCATAATTTATATGTACAACGTCACACCAATGTCAGGTGCGTTACCCTCATACCACATATCTAAAATTCTCAGAACAGTTATACTCATTATCACAATTAATTACAATGTGCAGAATTATGGGGTCAGTGTTGGAACAAGAACTACTAAATTTGTTTGTTTTGTGTTTTTCACACCCAAATAAACCTGTAGTTTTTTATTCACAGTAGATACACTGAAATTACTAAAACAATAGCTATTTCAGATTATGTAATCATCTCAAAGTAAAATTGCAGTGTATACGCTTGTCAAAATGCTAAAAAGGAGGACTCGTTATAGTAAATGTTCCAAGGAATACACTTTTTTTTTTTAATTAGGCTAATGGAACACACTATTTTTTTTTTTTAACTAGGCTCCTTTTACAACTCCACTTACCATTTCTAAATCCATTCAGCTGATCACTGGGTCTGACAGGAGCACTTTTAGCTTAGCTTAGCATTCATGTAAATCATTGAAATGGATTAGACCATTAGCATCTCGTGGTTACCTAGCTGGGGGTTATTTCAGGTGCTGCTTAATATCATTGCACCTGCTGCTGCCATGGAATAGCAATAAAAAGTTCCTTGATCATTACGCCGGAATGGCAGTATAGTTCCTAGCAATATTGACATCATAAATAGCAACATTAAATTTTGTCAGTCTTAGTACACAATGTAACTACAGAATAGTCCAGCTTTAAATATTAACCCTGCTGACTAAGCTGGTTTGCTGGTTTTAGCTGGTCAACCAGCCTGGTTTTTGAGAGGTTTTGGCCATTTGCAGGCTGGTTTTATCCATTTTCAGCCTTGTCTGAGCTGGTCAGGCTGTGAGATGTCCAGCTAAAACCAGCTTGACCAACCTAGCCAGGTGTGGAGCCCAGCCAAAACTAACTATGTCCAGATTGAACCAGACTGGTCAAGCTGGTTTTAGCTGGTCATTTCCCAGCTTGACCAGCTGAGACTAGGCTTGAAATGGCTGAAACCAGCCTGTAAATAGCCAAAACCCCTCTAAAAAAGGTTGCCCACTTCGGTCTGTCTCACTGTCTGATGATGTTGCCTGTCCTGATCTCTGCTGAGCTGCTGCCTCCCCATATGGCTCAACTCTCCTCTTTAGTTGCTGATTTGGACGTATTTGCTAGCTTCGCCGCTGGCATCCCTCTAGCTTATTTTTTTTCTTCCCTCCTCAGTTCTGATGTTTGGTTTTGTGCTGCTTTTGTTTTAAACTTCCCATAAAAGTTTTTGTTTGACTGTCATCTGCGTTTGGGTCCTTTGGCGCTTTTCTTGGGTCCTGATAGTGAATTAGTAAGTCAAAGAATATGAGGCCTGCCAATTGCGACTGTAAACAATGAAGTTTATGAAGCCGCCTAACAACACCCCATAGCTATTCAAAATGTACTGTAAACCACAAGTTACTGGGGCTTATTGCTTTGTTGAGAACATGTATATTGATATTTATATGGGGAAAAAAATCCCATTCTAGTAAAACCCATAGTAAAAAACCAGCGCTAAACCCACTTAGTTACAAGTGTGAAGTGTTCCTTTACCCATTGTTAAAAGGATTGCATAAAACAGTACTACAATCTGGTAATTAAGTCCAGCCATGTCAAAACCTGCTATGTCCAGCTTAAACCAGGCTGGTCAAGTTGGTTTTAGCTGGTCATTTCCCATTCTGGCCAGCTGAGACTAGGCTTGAAAGGGCCTAGTCTCCAAATTGTAGTGGCAATTTTCTTTAAAGGAGGCTTTCTCAGTGGTCAAGAAGACAAATTCTTACCCAAAGTGTCTTTTAAAGTTTTATTCTTTGCAAAGAAGGTCAGACAGTCATACATCAACGCAGGTTTCTGCAGAGTGTGAGACACCGAAACAGAGTTTGTTCTCTTTTTATCTAGTTTGCTAAGCTCACAAGGTCATGAATGACATACAGAAGGAATCAGTTACATCAACGCACAAATTAAAAACCAACCTGGAAAGGGCCAAAACCCCTCTGAAACCAGGCTGGTCAACCAGCTAAAACCAGCCTAGGCTGGTTTAAGCATTTTTTTCAGCAGGCAAAGTGATCAAAACAATAAATAAATACATTTTCGTATGAGATTCAACTCATTTAATCAAATTCAATTATCTATGCTAAGTTAAGCTAAAAGTGTTCCTGCCAGACCTGGACATTGGCTAATTGCATTCAAAATGGGTAAAACACAACTGTTTAACTGTTAAGGTGATTTGTAAAATTAGCCTATTTACAAAAATGTTCTTTAAAAAGATAAAATGGCAATTCAACTTCCATTAGCTTTGAAGGACTTCCTTATTCAACACAATGCTTTAACCTGCCATGACTCTTGTGTTTTGTTCCTGTTTCCTCCCCTGTGAAACAGCAGCATTAGCGTTTCTAAGTCTGAAACACTGAAATGAAAAGGTCAGATGCTTGAAAGAATACAAAAAAAAAAAAAAAAACTTGTGTATGCCACAGGTTTAGACTAGGAACACAACATTCTAATGCTTTTCACACTATACTTAATTCCCAGGTTGTAGTTCTGTTGTATGCTTTTAACAATGGATAAAGGAACACTTCACACTTGTAACTAAGAAGTGGGTTTAGCGCTGCTTTTTTGCTGGGTTTTACTAGGATGCAATTTTTTTTTTCATATAATAATCGATATACAATTTCTCAGCAAAGCACTAAGCCCAGTAACCTGTGGTTAACAGTACATTTTGAATAGCTAAGAGGTGTTGTTAGGCTTCATAAACTTCATTGTTTACAGTCGCAATTGGCAGGCCTCATATTCTTTGACTTACAAATTCACTATCAGGACCCAAGAAAAGCGTTAAAGGATGCAAATGCAGATGACAGTCAAACAAAAACTTTTATGGGAAGTTTAAAACAAGAACAGCAGAAAACCAAACATCAGAACTGAGGAGGGAAGAAAAAAATAAGCTAGAGGGATGCCAGAGGCGAAGCTAGCAAATATGTCCAAATCAACAACTAAAGAGGAGAGTTGAGCCATATGGGGAGGCAGCAGCTCAGCAGAGATCAGTACAGGCAACATCATCAGACAGTGAGACAGACCAAAGTGGGCAACCACACTAAAACTCTATGCAAGAACAAAAAAGTAAATAACAAAATGACACTACAAGACTTGTCAAGATAAAATGATTAATCAGAGAATTAGCAAATGAGTCTGTACATAGAACACACTGCTGGTATATAGGTGTAAAAATAAGTGAAAAGAGATTACATTGCAGGTGAATTAGAGGAAGAAAGTCAACAGGTGCAGTGAAGAGCAAGGAAGTGTGTTGCAATTATAAAATGTCTTTATATTTACAAATTACATTGAAAAGGGGAAGTAAAGCATTCAGTCAAGTTTATATTATTTTGTACATTGGTTTCCACTTTAATGAAAATATAATATACAGACTCCATTAATGTAACAATTTAGAAGAAAACGCCATGTTTTATTATAGATTTAAACTGACGTCACAGGGTTGGTTCCATTCACTCAACTGAACAGATACAGTGGAAATAAAAAAGGACTGAACACGGAGACTGCACAGAATAATTTAACCTGATGCGTAAAAATTGTGGGCATGGATTGCAGAGCTGGTGCAAATACAAGTTGTGTCTAATTTATACAAAAATAGTTATACGTTTTCAATTTTTATTTTTATAATCCTTTCGTTTGATGCGCATTGGTCCACTCTTTCATGCTGGTGCAGCACTGCCTGACGAGGGGATTTCCATTCAGACTAATGCAACGATTAAAGCAAATGGCTTCACGTCTAACTAAGTCACATTTCTTTTTTTTTTCTTTGCATTATGTCAAGACATATTCCCTTTTCAAGTTGATCAACTCGATCTCTGAACATGTATGAAGGACGTAAAACCTGCCATGTAAAAAATGCACTGATCTTAGTTTTATTTGAAAAGAGGTGAGGGCTGTAGTAGTGAAAAGTGAAAGTACCTGCTCCCATTTAATCAGTATTGGACCTTGTTGAAACCCAGACAGGCAGTCAGGCAGTGTAATACAGAGAGTGGACGAAAGCACATCAAATAATCTGTAATTATAAGGGAAAATAGAAAAAACATATATATTAGACACACATCTGACGTTTGTGTTTGCACCAGCTCCAAGCCCACAAGTTCACGCATTGGGTTAAATTAGGCTTTGCAGTCTCCATATTCAGTTCTTTACTTCCACTGTATCTGTTCAGCCAGGGGGATGGAACCAACCCTGTGACGTCAGACACAGTGATATTCCAAGACGGCGACGCCTTAGGTCTAAAATCTATAGTAAAACATGCCGTTTTCTGCTAAGTGTTTACATTGATCGAGTTTGTTATGTATATTTCCAGTGGAAATCAATTTACAAAATAATGTAATCATGACTGAGTGCTTCATTTCCACTTTAAGAATGCGACTGAATACACTGGAAACTGTTTTACCTTCTTTTGCCAACTAAATAAAGGTTAAACAGATAAAGTTAAATACGTGACAATTTTACTGTACTTTACTAAATAGTCTTTTTTTCTATTTTAAGAAATTTATATTATGACCCCTAATAAATCAGAGACTAAGCCAAATGATAGTGAGTGAAATGTATATTTTATATTTGCATAAGTCATGTTATGTTAAATATTTTATGCACAAAGAAATGTAAAAGTAGTTTTTTTTTAAATCAAACTATAATTAGTAACAGTATTAGCAAATTTGTGAACAAGTGAGTCACCTTACAGAAAGATATAGAGAGAGGCAGGAGATAATTGTGAGATCAAATTCGAGTACTGATAATTGGCTTGCTTTGTACAACAATGGAAAAAAATAAACTGAAAATTGTATAGTATGCTTCAGAATTTGGGTAGCACAATCGCCTCACAGCAAGAAGGTTGCTGGTTTGAGCCTCGGCTGGGTCAGTTGACATTTCTGTGTGGAGTTTTCATGTTCTCCCCGTGTTGGCGTGGGTTTCCTCCAGCTGATCCGGTTTCCCCCACAAGTCCAAAGACATGCGCCATAGGTGAATTGGCCCTAGTGTATGGGTGTGTATAGATGTTTCCCAGTGATGGGTTGCGGCTGGAAGGGCATCTGCTGCGTAAAACACATGCTGGATAATTCGGTTCATTCTGCTGTGGCGACCCCGGATTAATAAAGGGACTAAGCCAACAAGAAAATGAATAAATGAATGAATGAAATATCACATGGTCCTAACTATTCAGACTCTTTGCTCAGTATTTAGTAGAAGCACCCTTTTGATCTAATACAGTCATGAAGTTTTTCCATGCAGATCCTCTCCAATTATATCAGGTTAGGTGGTAAAGGTTGGTGGACAGCCATTTTTAGGTCTCTCCAAAAATGCTCAACAGGTTTAGGTCAGAGCTCTTGCTATAAGCCATTCAATAACAGTCACAGAGTTGTTATGAAGCCACTCCTTTGTTATTTAGCTGTGTGCTTAGGGTCATTGTCTTGTTGGAAGGTAAACCTTCAGTCCAGTCTTAGGTCCTGAGCACTCAGGAGAAGGTTTTTGTCCAGGATACCTGTACTTGGCCGCATTCATCTTTCCCTCAATTGCAATCAGTCCCTGCAGATGAAAAGCATGCCCAGCACATGATGTTGCCACAACCATGCTTCACTGTTGGGACTGTATGGGCAGCGTCTGGTGATGAGCAGTGTCTGGTTTTCTCCACACATACTTAGAATTAAGGTCAAAAAACTTCTATCTTGGTCTCATCAGAGAAGAGAATCTTATTTCTTACCATCTTGGAGTCCTTGAGGTGTTTTATTTAGCCTGCACAGAGTTTGCTTCATGTGTTGGGCCACTGCCATTAAGCCCCGACTGTTGTAAGGCTGCTGTGATGGTTGACTTTCTCCCAACTGCATCTCTGGAGCTCAGCCACAGTGATCTTTGGGTTCTTTTTTTACCTCTTCCACCCTGATATCTCAGTTCTCTAGGAAGGGTTCTGATTGTCCCAAACATCAAACGGCTTTCACACTTGGTTCAATTGCCTGGTCCGAACCCAATTTTGCCACCTTATCGGCTGGTTTGTGTTCACAATGTTTTTTTTTTTTCTTCTGAACCCTGGTACGCTTGCATCATCAAGTTGCTGTTCTGTGTACAAAATATTAAAAACATTCAGAACATTATGCAAGAAGTTGTTTTTGGAGAAGATAAACAGACATTACCACGGTGTTTGCACTGGGTCAGGTATGATTGCAATCATATCATAAGTAAACTAGACCAGAGTTTGCGCGAACCGTAACCTAGACCCCCTCTTTCAGGTGGACTATATAATCAAACAAAGCTGGACTCAAATGAAAGTGTAGAACCATCTCAAGCATGATCAGATAAAATGGACAGCTTCTGAGTAAAAAATATATGAGTCTCACAGCAAAGGGTCTAAATACTTAGGACCATTCTGTGTTTTTTTCTGTCAATATGGGGTGCTGTGTGTACATTAATAAGGAAAAAATGAACAAATTATTTTAGCAAATGGTTGCCATATATCAAAGAGTGAAAATTTTAAAGGGGTCTGAATAATATATTTTCTATACCCACTGTAAAAATAAAAACATATAGGCTACTATTCGGAACAAGCATGCCTGTGTTCACACCTGTGTCAAACAAATATATATGCTCTCTTACAGTATTTTGTATGCTGATATTGTTGGATTTACCCGCTTGGCCAGCGATTGCTCACCTGGAGAGCTGGTCCATATGTTGAATGAACTATTTGGCAAGTTTGATCAGATCGCCAAGGTAAACTGAACTTGAAAATAGTTTAGTCCAGTGACAGACATGTTCTTTATGTTCTATACTCAGTAGAACTGGTAGATTGATTACCAAATATTGCTTCTATTAATATCATTTCTTAAAGTTGTTTTTGATCTTTTCTGTGTTTTTCAGGAAAATGAATGTATGAGAATAAAAATTCTAGGCGACTGTTATTACTGTGTATCTGGCCTCCCGGAGTCTTTGCCAAATCATGCCAAAAACTGTGTCAAGATGGGACTTGACATGTGCGAAGCTATCAAGTAAGTTCAGCCCCTATCCCATTAAGCGAATTTAATTTAATAATAATTTACATTAATAATATTTAATCTTTGACTATTAAATGTCACTTTTTACTATATTTTGTATATATTAATTTTATTTTTGCATATGCCCATATGGAAAGAACCTATATAAACATATATGTTTTAATATAGATTTTGATATAGGCTTTTAATGTGATATTTATAAAATTGGCCGTTTTCCTAAATTATTTGTACATATATGTACAGTACATACAATATAGGAAAACGGCAAATTTTATATTTGTCACATATATTAAAAACCTACATACAGTATATCAAAACCTATATTAAAACATGTTTATATTTGTTTAATTATGTTTATATAGGTTCTTTCTGTGTGGGCTCTCACTTATTTGCCATAGTTAAATTCCGGTTTAAATATTTTTATTATGGCGACGTGGTGGTGCAGTGGGTACTATAGCACTGTCGTTTCACAACAAGAAGGTTGCTGATTTGAGCCTCAGCTGGGTCAGTTGCCATTTCTGTGTGGAGTTTGCATGTTCTCCCCGTGTTTGCGTGGGTTTCCTTCGGGTGCTCTGGTTTCCCCCACAAGTCCAAAGACATGTGGTATAGGTGAATTGGATAAGCTAAAATTATCAGTGGTGCATGTGTGTGAATGAGTGTGTATGGATGTTTCCCAGTGATGGGTTGCAGCTGGAAGGGCATCCACTGTATAAAACATATGCTGGATAAGTTGGTGGTTCAGTCCGCTGTGGTGACCCCAGATTAATAAAGGGACTGAGCCAAAAAGAAAATGAATGAATGAATGAATATTTTTATTATTAGAAATGTTTGCAGACATTTACTTGTAAATACACTTTTTTGAAATATAAACACAAACCTTACATATTCTATAATTAGACAAAAAATAAATAAAAATGTAAAAATAAAATAAAAAATAAATAAAAATAAAAAACCACCAACAGCAATAAAAATACTAATTAAACCAAAATAAATAAATAAATAAATAAATAAACAAATAAATAAATAAATAAATAAATAAACATATAAATAAACATGCAATCCCCAAACCGCCCACACCAGTGGTATTCAATGGTAAAAGTAGGTACTAAAGGCATAGTAAACATAATAATCACAAGTTTGTAGAAAGGAAATTAAAGGGGACCAATTTTTTTCGAATAACAAAACCTTGTCTATTAGAGTATACCTGATTTTTTTTCCATATGTAATGTACCTATTAACTGTCAGACAAATTTTAAGAGTTGGAACTTCTTTTTTCTCACAAAACAAAAGGATAATTTTTTTGGCAGTGATCAACCCATATAACAACAAAGTGTTGTTTTACCCATGTAAGTCTTAAACATTTTTCGGAAACTCCAAATACAATTAATATAGGATCTGGTTCAATCGCAAAGTCTAATGCTTCAGAAAAAAAAAAAAAAAAAATTTAAATAAAATGTTCCAGAAACTCTGTAATTTGGGACACATAACATAGGAATGAGACAGGTTGGAATCTAAAAAATTTACATTTGTCACATAATTTCCTACTGCAAGGTCTTCTTCCCAAGCAGATTTAATGTTCTCCATAGATGGACATTTCTAATTTTGCCACTGAGACATTTGTCCAAGACATTTGTTCTGAAAAAATGTCTTGGACATGGTAGTACCATTTCCTTGTAAAGCAAGGAAATGGTACTACCATCTCCAAGACATCTTTCTAGAAATGTGTTCAGATACATGGGTGGCGGAGTGGCATGATTAAAAATGTTAGACTTCACAAAATCTCTTATTTGAAGGTATCCAAAGAAGTGATTAGAAGGAATATTATATTTCTCACACAGCTGCTGAAATGAATTTTGTAAATTCCAAAACATGCCAATAGCATGTGATACCAATTTCAAGTGTTGGGGTCATGTATGACAGTTGCCAAAGTGAGATATGAGTTATTTAGGAGACATAACTTGTACAGGTATGTACAAAAAAGGCTTATATGTGGATATAAAGAAGCAATACAGGAGACCTATATGGCCTGTATATGAACATATGCACCTCGATTTTGTGTATATGTTACATATATACTCATATATGCAGCTTATATATTATCATACATGTGCATATATACTGCATATACAGTAGGTTTTATATACAGTATGCACATATATTGTCATATAGGTTCTTTCCATCTGGGTGTGGTCATTTTATGTTTTACAATTTATGTAATTATTATTCTAATAATTATTACTCCAGCTGTTTTGAAAAACACTAATATCTGTAATCTGGACCAAACCAGCTGAGAACCACTTCTCTAATCATCAGTCAGATTCTCTAAAGGACTTGCTTATTTGCTGACTTGTTTTTTAAATATATTAGTGGAAAGATACTTGGCCACTTAATAGCTTGAAAACATCTGTCGCAGTTTCATAATTATTATAATATATTCTGCAAACCTGTTCATGTTTTTTCCCCCTCTGAAGAACAACACTGTGAACACCTGTTTTATTTTTTAACATTATCACAGATTACAAATATGTCATTTAAATAATCATTCTTTAGACATTTTTTCTCAATTATTTACTTATAATTTGCATACTAGTCAAAACATTATGATACTATAAATAGTCCAGGTTTTAAGCAAGCTATTTTCATACTGCTTTGTTTTTATGATGGAATGTACGCAGAGTCAGTCCTGCAGCTAAGCTTCTCGTCCACTCCTAATCCACCACACAGAGGGGCTGATTGGTCTCGGCCCAGTGCTGCTGTGAAGGACAGGATACCTGGCTATCCCGATAATGACTCAGAGACCTAAAGAGGTCATACTGTGGAAAATGACTGGTGCTCACTCTAGACGGGAGACCTGTCTTTATCTTATCTCTACCTGTTTTACAGAAACCTAGTAGAATTTAATCTCTCTATAGACGTTGCAGGTTGGGAAATAACTGCAGCATTTCGGTTAAAGGAGAAACATTTATGTAAATGTCACTGTGAAAACACACTAGAGTTTTCATCATCTTAAACCAAGTACTGAAGCAAGTGCAGAGCAGCTTCATTTTAATAGAATAATTCTTGTTATTATTACTACCAGTAAATCTATTTTTTTTCAATTAGAGAAACCCATTACAGGTGTACATCTTGAGAAAAAAAGGTTCAATGACTGATCTGTCACAACACTTTTTTTTCAGGTAGACAGCTCAAACTGGATCTATAGCCTTAAAGGGGTGGTCAACTTCGATATCATAATTTAAACTTTAGATGATGTGTAATGTAGCTGTGTGAACATAAACAACATCTCTTAATGTAAGACGCTCAAAGTTCAATGCAAAGGGAGACATTGGATTTTACAGAGTTAGCTTAGCAAAGTTTGGGGACTACAAACAATATATCCTGGTTAATGATGTCATAAACCCTTCAGATTACAAGCATACAGGTACACCCCGCGCCGTGAAGGGGCATGGCCAGATGTGCTGTAATCTTAGCAGGACACTTATCAGCACATTATGTTAGTTGATCAATCAGAGCCTCTTGAGGGTGGGCTTTTGGAAGAGCTAGGAAAGATGACAGTCGTTTTCATGTTAGCTGAGTAGCTGTATATAATTAAAGTAAGATATATGAAAAAATAACTAGATTTTTTACAAATTAAGCATGAGCACACATTGCTTTGCACCCCATAAACACAATCAAGCCTTAAAAATACACTCTAGACCACCCCTTTAAGCCTTGCCTTTGTAACCAGGGGAGTATGTAATATTATGGGGAACAGATATTTAATAGACCACTCAATCATAAAAGTAACAAGTAACAAGTAACAAGCCAGGTATATTAGAATATGTCATTTTACTTTTAAGTATATGCCAATGAACAAGTATAGCAAGTTTAGGCCAAATATAGGCTCTGTCCACATGAACACGAGTTTTTCGAAAACTTTCTTTGCAGTTTTGTCATTTGTCCACACAAAAACACAGTATTAGGTAACTGAAACCTAAACTTTCTGAAACTCTGGCTAGGGTGAATTTTTTTTTCCAAAACTCCAGTTACAGTGTGGCCGTTTGAACCAGAGTTTGTGCCTAATGCTGTCAGCATGTGCGCTGTTTTCTCCTTTCTGATTGGCCAGCACAGCTGGGTTCACACACAACACATAAGATGCAAATTAGACAAATTCTGACATGCATTCCATGTCATTCACATCATGGGGTGGTAATCTTTGATTGACTTTTATGCAGTTTATTTATACAGATACTTCATTTCACATTTGGTGTGAGCCTGCATAAAAAGATTTTTTCACCGCCTGTTGGTTTAATGTGTCCTTAACATTGCATCACAGTGCATTTTTGCGTTTTTGGAGGGAAACTCCAAACCAATGCAGATTCCATGTTATTTGCACCACAGGGTGGTAATCCACCTTTGTCACATTTGCATTGACTTGTATATACAATTTACTTGCACAAATAGTTAATTCTGTGTTTGGTGTGAACCCATCCTTAAAGGCTTTTCAAGAGTTCACACTTAGCTGATGATTGGTAATAAAGCTAGTTTGGCATGCTGTCCCGGGAGAGAGCCCTGAGCTCAAAAGATCCTCGAGCCCGGGGCTCCCTCCCGTTTGCAGGACGAGAGGGGAGTTTAAGCTCAGGTAGATCTCGAGAACCCCCCGCCCTCCTGCTGCTTATAAATTGCTATGAGGGTATGCTGCTGGTGGAATTTGGGTATAGTGCTGATTTGTTTAAGTCAATTTACTTATGTGTCATGTTTTGGACTGTGGGAGGAAACCGGAGGACCCGGGGAAAACCCACGCAAGCACGGGGAGAACACGAACTCTGCACAGAAATGTCTACTGGCTGGGTAGAGGCACAAACTAGAGGCATTCTTGCTGTGAGGCGACAGTGCTAGCCACTGGGCCACCGTGCTGCCCTATAGAGGAAAAGGGGGGAGAGGGGGTAGAAGGGGGGATTCTTCGAGATGAAGATGACTAAGGTAAGATGCTTTGGTTATTTATACTCAGCTGGGAATTGTCTGATTGGTGGATTGTGCATTAGCCTGACTCTGGGCCAGCCGTGTCAATCATAAGCACACGCTCCTCTCGAAATTAGTTTTAACTAAACTTCACTTATCACCGCTTGTTGATGTTTTGTTGTTTCCTTCTACCTTTTCTACACAGGAAAGTCCGAGATGCCACAGGAGTGGAAATTAGCATGCGAGTTGGTGTTCACTCTGGTAACGTTCTCTGCGGTGTAATTGGCCTCCAAAAATGGCAATATGATGTCTGGTCACATGATGTGACTTTAGCCAATCACATGGAAGCAGGTGGTGTACCAGGGTAAGTCACTGTGGGTTTTTAATAATTATTTGCGATAATTAATTAAAATATGTTTTTTGTTGGTGGAATACACTCACTGGCCACTTTATTAGGTAAACTTTACTAGTAGCAGGTTGGACCCCCTTTTGCCTTGAGAACTGCCTTATCCTTCGTGGCATAGATTCAACCAGGTACTGGAAATATTCCTCAGAGATTTTTGATAGCATCACGCAGTTGCTGCAGATTTGTCAATGGCACATCCATGATGCGTATCTCCCGTTCCATCACATCAGAAAGGCGCTTTATTGAATTGAGATCTGGTGACTGTGGAGGCTGTTTGTGTACAGTAAACTCATTGTCATGTTCAAGACACCAGTCTGAGATGATTCATGCTTTATGACATGATGCATTATCCTGCTGAAAGTAGCCTTCAGAAGATGGGTACACTTTGGTCATAAAGGCATAAAGAGATGATACAAGACTCAAGTAAACTGTGACGTTAACACGATCCTCAGTTGGTACTAATGGGCCCAAAGTGTGCCAAGAAAATATCCCCCACACCATTACACTACCACCAGCAGCCTGAACCATTGATACAAGACAGGATGGATCCATTCTTTCATGTTGTTGATGCCAAATTCTTATCATACCCTACGAATGTGACCAGACAACGTTTTTCCAATCTTCTTTTGTCCAGTTTTGGTGAGCCTGTTTGAATTGTAGCCTCAGTTTCCTGTTCTTAGCTGACAGAAGTCGAACGCGGTGTGGTTTTCTGCTGCTGTAGCCAATCTGGGTTCTCAAGGTTTGATGTGTTGTGCATTCAGCGATGCTCTTCTGCATACCTTGGTTGTAACGAGTGGTTATTTGAGTTACTGTTGCCTTTCTATCAGCTCGAGTCTGGCCATGCTCCTCTGACCTCTAGCATCAATAAGTCATTTGCACCCACAGAACTGCTGCTCAGTGGAAATTTTTTCTTTTTTGGACCATTTTCTGTAAGCTCTAGAGATGGTTGTGCATGAAAATCTCAGTAGATCAGCAGTTTCTGAAATACTCACACCAGCCCATCTGGCATCAACAACCATGCGATGTTCAAAGTCACTTAAATCACCTTTTCCCCCAATTCTGATGCTCGGTTTGAACTGCAGCAGATCCTCTTGACCATATCTAAATTTCTAAATGCATTTAGTTGCTGCCATGTGATTGGCTGATAAGAAATTTGCGCTAACGAGCAGTTAGACAGGTGTAACTCATAAAGTGGCTGGTGAGTGTATGTACATTTGGTGAGTGAATCAATAGTAATTGAAAGTTCTCGATGAACAGACGAGTCCACATCACCTCAGAGACTCTTGAACACTTGAACGGAGCATACAAGGTTGAAGATGGAGATGGTCAGGAACGTGATCCTTATCTGAAAGAACATGGAGTTGTAACCTACTTAGTGATCAACCCAAAGGTATAAAATTAAGGTTACAGTCTTTAAATGTTTCTTTATGTTCTAAAATGTCTTTATAGTCTAAAAATCTTAAAATCAAGTCCATGTTAGTGATGCTACTATTATCTTACCTCTTGCTTCAATAAACACAACTGGGTAGGTTTAGTGATGGATGTTTCGATTGTTCTGTTCTGTTCTGTTTTTTTTTTTTTTTAGGTAGAAAGAAAGAGTCCTCAGCACTACTACAGACCAAGACATACCATAGACGGGGCTAAAATGAGAGCTTCAGTGAGGATGACCAGATACCTGGAGTCCTGGGGTGCCGCCAAGCCTTTCGCCAACCTTCACCATCGAGACAGCATGACCAATGAGAATGGAAAAATTAACACCGCTGTGAGTCTTTTTGAGGAAATACACACTCTGCAATAGTGGTTCTGTCGATGTTAACATTGATGTCAGCATTCTGCCATCAATAGTAATACTAAAATATGCAATTTTTATACATAATAAAATAATAATAATAATATTAAACTGTTATGATACATGTTTGCCAATTTTAGTTGTTTTGCGCAAATGCCTTTAAATGCAAATGAGCTGGTTCTCCCTGACCAAGTTAATTAGGATCTTCCTGCCTCTGTTGCGTTCAGAGAGATATCCCGAATCAGATGTCAAATAAACACAGAACCATAACAGAGAGCAGAGAATCAAGGTCACAAATACCAAAATTATTTCCAAATCCTGTTTTGTGGGCATGATAATACACAGTAATATTGAGACCTGATAATAAGCCCCTTGTCAATAAGTATTGGTGTGTGGGAAAAAACACACTGCTATGTCATGGTACAGTTGCCACAAAGTCATTGGGTTTTAAATCCTGATTTAATTTACTATATTAAAAAAGTGTGTTTATACTAGGCATGGGACGATTTTAATGGCTTTTATTATTTGTTTAAGAAAATTACTTACCACTTACTTCTTTATCAACAGGATGTGCCCATAGGCCAGTACCATTTTCAGAGACGTTCAGAAAGGTGATTTAACTTTTTTTTTTACATTAGTTATGCTACAATACATACAGTATTTGTAGAAATAATCACTATGGTATTAAACACAGTATCAACATATATACAACATGGAACATATTAACAATTAGTAATGTAAAGACATTTTAAACATGAAGGAATTCATGACAGGATCACTAATAAGTGAGTATCCTCCTCAGAACAAAATCTCAGAAGAAGCGATTTGAGGAAGAGCTGAACGAGAGGATGATTAGAACATTTGATGGGATCAATTCTCAAAAGTAGGTCACTTTTTGTATGTGTACGTTGTATACTTTTTGTGTTTGTATTTTTCTGGCTAGTATTTATGTTTGTGTTGTTATTATTATTATTAATATTATTATTATTGTTATTTCTATAGACAATGGCTGAAATCAGAAGACATTCAAAGAATATCTTTGTTTTTCCATAATAAAGCATTGGAAAAAGAGGTAAGCATTGACACTTTGCAAGCCAACTTAAACAGAACTTTTTAATAATATTGCATAAACATATACAGTAAATAATTGAGGGGGAGGGAAAGGCAAGGTTGGTGTGAGAGAGGGTAAAGGAATGCAGAAATGTTTGATTCTCAATGAGAACAGTGTGTCCTTTCCTTTCAGTATAGAGCAACAACCCTGCCGGCCTTCAAATATTACATCACCTGTGCCTGCTTGATATTCTTCTGCATTTTCATCGTTCAGATCCTGGTCCTACCAAAGTATACATGTTCATCCTCTCCACCTTTTTCACATTACATGATATGCACAATAAAATAGCAAAGAAACACTGACACAATGCAATATCTATCCAAACACAGTAAGATGACATCTATCTTATTGATGGCTTTAATAAGAAATGTAACTGCACTGAACCGGAGCTGTCAGGATGATTTTGTTGAATTTGTGTGCTTGTGGTTTAATCCTCATATTATCTCTGTCTATTTCAGAACTGCAATATTGGGAGTGTCTTTTGGCATGTCCTTCTTAATTCTGTCTGTGATTCTGCTTGTTTGCTTTATTGGTCATTTCTTGGTAAGTCATAATGTTTAAACTGTATTGGCCTTAGTTGGTTCAGTCATTTTGCACAAGCTATTTTGTGTGTATTGCTTGTACGGTGGTAGACAGTAATCCAAATCTAATTCCTGCCCCTCACCTGTAATTTATTCCTAAATCAGAGGGAAAGGTTGAGTTAATAATAATGATGCAGAAGCATCTCAACCTGACTGTAAGGATGACATTGGCATAAACTGTACATTTGTTCCTCGGATCAAAAGAGCATTTCCCGAAACAATTGTTAGCCAAATAAGATTCTTGAAATGTAACTTTTTTTTTTAAAGATCATAAGGTAGTACTTTAACACCATTATGAATGTAATAATTCAGATGCTGTTTTAGGATAAATTCTTATTTATGCCAATTTTTTACATATGTGGGTCTCTTTGCTCTGTTTTGCAGCCCTGTTGCTGCCGTAGCTGGTGTAGTCAGAGAAAACTGTCATACCCCTTCACTCTATTTGAAGGGCTATACACCCCTATACATCCCCTTACCCCTATGCCTCTAACTTAATGAGAGTTGATACACCCCTACCCCTTCATGTGAATATGCAAAACGAGGATTAGGAGTAAGTGGAAGAGCTAAGGCACAGGTGTCAAATACAGTTCCTGGAGGGCAGCAGCTCTGCACAGTTTAGCTTTAACCCTAATTAAACACACCTGATCAAACTAATTGAGTCTTTCAGACTTGTTTGAAACCTGCAGGTAAGCGTGTTGAAGCAGGGTTGGAGCTAAACTATGCAGAGCTGCAGCCCTCCTGGAACTGGATTTGACACCTGAGGGCTAAGGTCTAGAATTGATATCGAGTATCAGTGAATTTCACCATCTACCTCTTGAACTGCATGTGAATGACCCACTTCCAGTAATACTTGAGGGTCACAGATGACCTGCTAGCTAGGGTTGCTGAAAGGATTTCTTGTATGGAAGCTAAGTAGAGAAAATCCAATTGCCTGACTATCTGCCTCAATGGAGGAGCAGTTTCATGTTTACATAAAGATCCACATACTGTAGAGTAACAATGATTTGGTGGTCCATTTTGATTTTACTGGATGTTGAATGAACAAATGTTCCTCCTTAGTATTTAAAAAAAAAAATTAATTCTACCCTTTTGCTGCTAGCGCATTGCAGATTCTGCAACATTTTACCACTCGGTAAAAATTTGACTTGATAGGTCTGTAACTTTTTTTGTGAACCCAGCATAAGTTTGTGGGTAGATCATCTGTCACATACTTTCCTTGTTTGCTATGGATCATGAATTAAATATGCGAAAATAATTGTCCACCTGACCTCCTCTGTCTTTATAAATATATTGTATATTAAAATAATTTTTATAATAATAAATTAAAATCAAATGATCAAAAAAATTAAAAAAATTAACTGATTCCCTTCTAATTATTTCCATGTGGGTTGATCAATACTAGCAATGCAAAAAGACGGACTCTGCATCTTGGCTTTGGATCCTTAGATCCTCGGGAATCATTGCCAGCAAGCCCTGGCCACGCATCACCCTCACCATGGCAACCACAGCCCTCATCCTGATCATGGCTGTCTTCAATATGGTATGTCAACCACAACTATCCAGAAAATTTCAGATCAATACCTTTTGGGTTTATGGTCATGCAAATAAAGGTACTGGGATGCTTCCTTACTGGATTACACACAAGGGGCATTGACCGCAGTAGTCTGACATGTGTTATTGCAGAATTTCTTGGCAGAGACTAGTGTCCATCTGTGCCCTGGCTGCGGATACCAGTTTTCCTTCCAGATTTGGCCCTTCCACTTTGTGGCATATGTTACTGTTGTAAACAAACATGATACAAATTGATTCAAATTCCAATTCATATTTTGTCATCTAAGGTTAAGACAGTAATATTGGCCATCTTGTGAAGTCCTGTTTTAATGGAATAAAGATTTTTTTTTTTTTTTTACATATTTTTGGATATAATAATTGGTCACACTTTACAATAAGGTTCATTGGTTAATGTTAATGAATGCATTTACTAACATGAACAAACAATGAACAAAACATTTACTACAGTATTTGTTCATGTTAGTTCACGTTAGTAAATGAAAATACAGTTTGTTCGTTCATGTTAACCCATGGTGCGTTAGCTAATGTCAACAAGCATGGACTTGGATTTTAATAATGCATTAGTAAATGTGTTGTTCGTGTTAGTAAATGCATTGACTAATGAACCTTATTGCAAAGTGTTACCTAATAATTTACATTTCTAATAGCTAGTTTATTTGGTCTTGGCTAGGATGACAGTACATAATATTTTACTAGTTATTAAGCAAAAAAACAAACTTAGTAAACTACTTACCTACATTATATTAAACTGTCATATGCTTGGTTTTCACATTTGACCCTGTTTTTCAGTGAACTTGTCATTCATTTTTTTTAGGTTCTTATGTTTGTTAATGAAAGATTTATGACAAAAATAACGCATTGTCTTGGAATTATGAAGTAGTCATAACAAAGACACTGACTACGCTTACATGGACACCAGTAATTAAATTATTTGTCTTATTCTGAATATAATATAGATATTGTATGTATGAACTGCTGGAAGAGTGTTGTTTTAATGGAATTTGATACCGCATGCTGTATGAAAAAAAAAAAAAAAAACACTCCACATTTTGCGATGCAGGTATCTGTGGTCCTTCATTGACTCGGTAGGTGCAGAGAATAGTGTCAAACAGCCGTGTGTGTATAGACTATCCAGTCACAAAATGCGGCGAAAATCCTACACAATGGAAATAGTTTGATTAAGGTGTCTTACATGTCTGTACTGCACCTCAATAATGCAACTAAAATGGGCATTTTCTACATCTTAATTCCATTTCTGTTTAGTCTGATTTTGACCTTAATCGGATTCAGTTAATCATAAATGGATATTTGCATGATAGATTCTTAATCAGAGTATTGTCTTAATCATATTTAAGGGGGGATCCAGAGTGTATTTTTAAAGCTTGATTGTGTTTATGGAGTGCAACGCAATGTGTGTTCATGCTTCAGTGTGTTCAAAAATCACATTATTTTTTGTATATATATCGTACTTTAATTATACATAGCTACTCAGCTAACATGAAAACGACTGTCATATTTTCTAGTTCCTCTAAAAACCCGCCCTCAAGAGGCTCTGATTGGTCAGCTAACATAATGTGCTAAGAATTGCAGATCGACTCCATGTCCCCAGGAAGCGTCCTACTATAACATTACAGCACATCTGGTCATGCCCCTTCGCTGCGCGGGGTGTATTTTTGTAACCTGAAGGGTTTATGACATGATTAACCAGGATGTATTTTTTGTAATCCCCAAACTTTGTTCGCTGTAGGCTTTGCAAAGCTAACTCTGTAATAACCAATTTCACCCTTTGGATTGGGCTTTGAGCGTATTACATTCAGCGATGTTGTTTATGTTTAGGCAGCTACATTACACATCAAATAATGTTTAAAATATGATATTGTAATGGACCACCCCTTTAAAATCGGATTATTGGTGTCCATGTAAATGTACCAACTGCAATTTGATTTTTGTCTTGTTATGTTAATAATGACAGACAAATAAAAGTAAACAAACACATGATGCCAGAAAAACAAAAACAGCTGCTATTATGCAATCTGGGTTGTCAGAATTGTCCATGGTATTTTTCTCTCTTGAAATTATTTAATTGTTTAAAATATTTTGTCTGAAACGTATATCCTTGATCAATGTACATTCAAAATCAACTGAACCCATATCATTGTAATACACTAAACTTTTTATTGGTTCCAGTTTACATTGATAGTTTTTTACAGTTCAAAAGTGATCAATAACATGACAAAAATATATTTTGTTCCAAAAAATTACAAATTGTATTTTAATCACTTCTTGCAGTTCTTTATAGAAGACAACCTAACATCCACAGAGACTGTTTATAATACATCAAACGAGACACTTCTTCAGCCTGATGGACAACCCATATCTTACCTGGACAAGAACACATTCTACCTTCCTGTGAGTTAGCGGTATTGCTGTCTGTCCTGTTTGTTTACAATATAATTTTGGGCATTGCACATTATAATTACCACCAGTGCAAACCCTTTTATGGCAGTAGCTTTCGACAATATTTAAATGATTTTAGACACAGTAATTAAAAGGCAAGGACGGAATTATTTTTATGGTTGAACTTGCTGCACAAGCATTTTTAGGAATTTCTCTCAGATGCAAAAATCATGTATTATTAATTATTCATAGTGTCCTGGTATTTGTGCAGTTATTTAATTCCCAACATAGAATGGCAGAAGACTATGTTTTTACACATTTATTAGTACATTACATTGGTATTTATAGCAATAAGGTGCTATGTTTGTGTTTACCTTAACAAGGTATATACACGTTAAATCACGTTAAAACTTTCCACTCCTAATTGGTGCTTTTAAGGGATTGCAATATCAAGCTAATTTGCCTATGTTTACCAATTCTGTCCCAATATGTTAAATTTACCTTACAATTTATTCTCCTTCATGTAGTTTTAACTTTATGAGTTTTATTATATATATATATATATATATTTTATCTATCAATTTTTTTAGATTTTTATTCAGAATACGTTCTTGTGCGCATGGTTTTAATATGTTAACCAATCAGAGCTGACACAGCACACCGAGCAATTACAGCTTAGCTGAGTGAGAGAAAGATGTCAATCAATCAGAGCTCACTCCGCACACGATGAAATTGAGCAGGAGAAGAGAATAGGTGGTTTTTGATTTACGTTATTTTTTATTTATTGTTATGACTGGATTTGAGGTTAGTTAATCTTTTTTTTCATGTTGTCTGTTTTAAGACAATTTATTACAGTTTTGTTTATTAAACAATACTAAGTAATTTAATTGTGAAATGTTTTGTTATGCACTTCTTGTGCGCTGAATACATTTAGAATGTAAGTATGTAGCTTGTTTGAAAAAGCAAAAACAGCTGCCAAAATTGCAAATAAAATCGCAATCGCAATATTCATGAAAAAAACAAATCGCAATATGATTATTTTGTCCATATTGCACAACCCTAATATAGAATATATATATATATATATATATATATATATATATATATATATATAT
>CAIGQQ010034599.1:5557485-5592837 GCA_903798035.1 Danio albolineatus | reverse complement strand
ATATATTTGTGTGTGTGTGTGTGTGTGTGTTTTTGTGTTCGACAGAAGAAATAAACTTATTAAGTAAAGAAACTAAACAGGTTTTGAACTATTTAACGGTGTGTAAATGTGTGAACTATCCCTTTAACTTAATTTAATTCCTGCTTGCTCTCCATGTACATTCAAAAAATATATGTTTTGCTTGTTCAACCTACTTATTTAAAATGAGCTGAAACAACACAGTTCTTGATTTTTCATTGGGACAACGTAATTTTTTAAATCCTGCAATTATTACAGTGTAGCTGGGCAGAGATGTGCATGTGGAATCCTTTTGGTTATGTATGTAATATATGGTATATGATAAAGAAATGTGACACTGAATTAACTGCTTTAACTATGGAGAGTGTTAAAAAGTAGCTGTAAAAAGCAGCCACATTCTACAGTTAAAATACTGTTGTTGTTTTCACCAAAACAGTGATATTCTGTAAATAAATAAATAAATTCTGGGTAATAAAATTCTGGGAGCAGTTGGCATTTCAGAATTAACATCTTCTTCCCATGTTGGCGTGGGTTTCCTCCAGGTGCTTCGGTTTCCCCCACAGTCCAAAGACATGTGCCATAGGTGAATTGAATAAACTAAATTGTCTGTGTGTGATTGTGAGAGTCTATGGCCGTTTCCCAATACTGGGTTGTGGCTAGAAGGCCATCCTCCTTGTCCTCCATTGGCGACCTCTGAATAGAGACTAGGCTGAAGGAGAATGAATGAATGAGAAGTGGTCCTGTAAAAACACAGCTCCCAGCATTTTACTGTAAATTTACTATCAAAAGATTTAGAGTGGAGACTTATAGTGCCAGTACATATAAAAAGAGACCTTCATCTAAATTAAATTGTCTGAAGGAAGACACACAAGCATCTCAGTATCTAGTTAGGGATTACATACATGACCAAAGACATTCACATTCATAAGGAACAGGTTAAAGGATATGTTCACCCCAAAATAAATTTACTCGTTACTCATTTAAAAATTATGAATTTCTTTCTTCTGTTGAACACAAAAGAAGACATTTCGAAGAAAACTGGACACCCTTTAACACTGACTTCCATAGTTTTTGTTTTTCCTACTATGGAAGTCAATGGTATGAGACAACAAGATAGGGATGAGTCAGGATAAGTAAATGCACACATAACATTCAGTTTTAGGTGAACTATCACTTTAATAAATTGCTTTATGAATTAATTTAAACAATGTTCATGGCTTCTGTGTTTTTCTACTGTTAGTACTTTATCTACAGTTGCATTCTGGGCTTGATCTCCTGCTCTGTGTTTCTGAGGATCAACTATGTGCTGAAGATGCTCATCATGCTAACAGCTGTGGTGCTCTACAGTGTCATCATACTTCAAACACACGCATCACTACTGGACGACTACAGTAAATTCCTCTACAAAACAGAAGTCATTGAAAGGTGAGAACTTATATAAAATAAAAGAATGCTTCGGGAGGGTACATAAGAGACTCCTTTCCTTTATTTATTTATTTTTTTTTTTTACATTTTTACATACAGTATATTTTATTTTTTAATTCTATCGACAACAATGTTTGGCCTATTGAATATTTTCTGTTTTCATATGATTGGTGTTTGCAGTGTACCTGTTACTCAGCAGATTACTGTCACTGTAAAACACAGTATTGAAATGTAGATATACTGTAAGCCTAAAGAGCAAAGAGCTTTATATTTAAAACAGCAGTGTTTACATGCATGGTGTACCCAAACATTTACTGTTATGAAAGACATATTTGCCATTTGATACAAATGCTTCATTCTGATGTGTGTTTATGAAATGTGCTACATTTTGAAGGAGATGTGAGGCATTTTGCATTTTGTGTGTGCAGTTTTGGAAATTGTGTGCAGAGTTTTGAAAAAAAAGGGACTGCACTGAACTGTAGATATAAGCTTATGAAAGAGCAAAGTGTTTTATATTTAGACCAACAGTGTTTCCGTAATATATCCAAAAGCGTTATATTATAAATGAACTGGTTGCCATTTGATACAAATGCTCATTCTGATGTGTTTATGGCATTTTGAATGCAGAGCGGGTAGTTGAAAATTTTGTGTAGGGTTTTAAAAAATGGAGACACTGTTTTGAAGGAAATGTGAGGCGTTTTTGAAAATTGTGTGTAGAGTTTTGAAAAAAAAGGTGACGCTGTTTTGAAAACATGTGTAAGTAGATGGAAAAAAAACTGTAATAATTATATTTTTCCCAATTCATGGAAGATCTCCAAAGTCTCAGTAACTGGATGTAGCCCAATTATCAATTTCAATATTGAGTAACACTTTATTTTCATAGTCCGTTTGAGTATTAGTAGACTGTCTACTTAATGTGTTGATACAGACATTCAACAGACATTTAACTGACTATAAGAAACTTTGCAAGTACATGTCAACTTACACTAACCCTACCCCTAACCCCAACCCTAAGCCCAACCTAACAGTCTACTTATAATCTAATGAGAATTAGTTGCAATGTAACTTAAATTCAACAAATGGGCCATCAAAATAAAGTATGACCCAATATTGTATTAAACTCTTTTCAACTTATCTCATGTGAGATGTTATTGCTGAAACCTAAGCTACAGTATTTTGGTTTTAAGTCTAAATTTAACACAATTATATTTTAGTAAATCCAGAAAAAAGCAACTGAGTTTGAAAACCATTGACCAACATTCATTGTTTTAAAGAACACATTTTACATTTTGATACTTGTTGTGCAAGTAAGATAAAATTCAAGCTAAACTAGAAGAGATAATTGACATTCTCTTTGTTTAAAATGATAACAAAAAAGAAAAGAAATCATAATATAGTCCATAAAAGCTTGTTAAATATTTAATATTTTATCCCAATCCAAGCTTATAAAAGAGACAAATTTGATTCTTCTTGAACAACATTTTTCTGAGATTTACACACGTTCTAAAAAGAAGAAGAAGAAGAAATCACTGTGAACCAGCACAGACCTTTTTTGATAATTAACAGTCAGGGTGGACATGGTCTGCTTGCCATCCCGAGCCAGAGAAGACTTGATTGGATACAAAAAAAAAAAAAAAAACCTTGATTCTGACAAGCCTTATGTCTTTCTGTCTTTCTCTCATCAAAACAAGGCCAGGAGTTCTGAAAGACTTGAAAACAATGGGCTCAGTTTCTCTCTTTATATTCTTCATCACCCTGCTTGTTTTAGCCAGACAGGTAAGTGTTGTTTTTTAAGAAGATTTTGTTTAAAGAACAATATTTAAGGACATGCTGTATGCATAAGCATGTTATATATTATAATTATTATTATAATTTTAAATCACATTTGCTAAACAAAATAATAATAATAATAATAATACCTGTAACTTCTGAATACCTATAACTCCAGAATGCCTATATTGTAACTCCTGACGTTTCATTGCCTGATTATTTCTGCACATTAATTAATAGATTGTTTGTGCTTAAGAATGTTAGTAGACTAAAATTAACGCAGTGACATACACCATGTCCAAACATTTGCAGGTTCTTGACCAATTAAATTTTTGTTTGGATAGAAATGTGATCTTATAAAGGGTCTCTCTTCTCGGGGTGTTTGTCCAATTCATGGCATGCTGATTTAACCCATCTCCTGACATGCATTAATAAGGGGTCTCTCAGAGTGAAAAAGTTCTGAAAAAGAAATGTAGTCTGGATGGATTTCAGCAGATGAGAAACAATGACCAGTGGTGGAGAATAACACAGTCATATGTTTAACTACAAACATACAATGGACTAAGTATGTCAGAGCCAAAGTCCTTTGAAGTGGAAAATAAATTAATAATAATAATAATAATAATAATAATAATTACAAGAAGATGAAGAATAGAATGACTTTATGGTAGAAGGGATAGCTAAAGTCTTCAAGCAAGTAAACAAACAACTGGAAATCTCTGTAACCAAACAAAATCTAGAATTTCTTGTGCAGGTGCTTTACAAGCACTTTCAGTTACTGTATATCATTACTGATCCAAGAGGTGTACCTGAGTGATTAAAATCACAAACCACCTTACTACTCTCAAAAGACAAGAACACAAAGGACTTCCAACCAATAACTTGCCTTCCAACAATCTACAAGGTCTTGCAGCTGTGTTGAAGAACAAAATACACATCCTCTTAAAACCAAGAAGTCCCATTACAGATAAGATCCAAAAAGGGACATATTTTGCCATGCTGCTAACCCCAAACTATATTACCATCATTATAAGAGCAACAAATAATAACTTTGTAGTTGATCAGTTGGAAAAGTGTCAGAAGATAGATTCTTCCAATTAATCATCTTTTGAACTGCATTCCAATAATCACAAATACTGCAGAAGAGCCCTGCATGGACCCAAGATTCTCAAAGAAATCAGAGAAGTTTGGTTTGGGTTTACATTCAGTATGGGGGCATGCAAGAGATCTGCAGAGTGTATGGCAACATCAACAGCGTGAAGGTATTAATTTGTGCTGCCCATTACAACACAATTGTACTGCCCATTACATTACAAACCACAAAAGAGGGCAATTTCTTCAGCAGGATAGCCCTTCTTCTCATACATTAGTCTGCACATCAAAGTTCCTGAAAGCAAAGAAAGTCAAGGTGCTCCAAGACTGGCCAGCCCAGTCACCAGTAATGTACATTATTAAGCATGTCTGGGGTAAGATGAAGGGGGAGGCATTGAAGACGAATCTAAAGAATCTTGATGAAGTCTGAGAGTCCAGCAAGAACGCTTTCTTTGAGATTCCAGATGACTTTAGTGATAAATTATTTGAGTCACTGCAGAGATGTATGAATGCAGTTGTCCAAGCTCATAGAAGTCATACATATATTATTATTTTTTCACTGCACCATGACTTTATATTTTATACTGTACATTATTTCTGTTAAGAGACAAGACTTTTGTCTAAGCAAAGTCAGACCTTACTGTCCTAATTAAATAAATAACAATCAAGGCATGATCATATTTTAATATGGTAAATTAAGTGTAATCTAGAGGCCTTTGCCTTTCGTAAGTCACTTCTGATACCAAATGATCAACTACACTCTTAAAACAAACGGTTCTATATAGAACCAAAAATGGTTCTATCAAGCGCTTCATATATGGAACCCCAAAAAGGTTCTATATAGAACCATTTTAAAGGTTCATTAAATAGAACCCCAAATGGTTCTTTGAATTCAAGTTAGATGGTTCTATTTAAAACCATTTATGGGTTCTTTTTATTTATTAATGAATTATTGCTTCTTATTAATGAATAAAAAAAAAAATAAAACCAATCCAGAGAAATCAAATTGTTTAATTTTATTCAATCAATTATACAAAATATTTTTTAAATAATACTTAAAATTGCACCTCTGCATACTTTGCATTGGACAGCAAATCTACCTTAACAGTTTAATGGCATTCAACAATGTAATTGTAATGACTTCACTTTTATAAGCTTTTTTACTGTTTGAGCAAATACAGTACTTAACTTTCACACATCTCTAAACGGAAGAGAAATATATCACAATGCAGATGGAAACAATACACAAACAATCAAAACATATATTAAATAACACTACAATTTCAAAAAGTGGATGGTATTGGTCATCACGACATCCATTTTTATACATTATTTTTAACCTCACAGCAAGCAGGTCACTGGTTCGAGTCCCGACTGGGCCAGTTGGCATTTTCTGTGTGGAGTTTTCTTGTGGGTTTCTTCTGGGTGCTTCGGTTGACCCCACAGTCCAAAAGCTTGTGTACGGTATAGGTGAATTGGCCATAGTGAGTGAATGTGTGTAGATGTAAGAGAATATGGGTGTTTCCAAGTGCTGGGTTGTGGCTGGAAAGGGCAGATGAATTGGTGATTCACTCCACTGTGGTGCCTCTAATAAATGAGGAAGTCGAAGGGTAGCGAATGAGTGTTGTCCAACGTAATACTGACACGTCAAGCCAACAGTAAGAGGAATCAGGAGAGCTGTTGAATCCTGGATGGTGTAGGACCTTTGGATTTCTGTAAAACAATATTTTAATGTTGAGTACTTTTAACCAATTAACATGTCATCAAATAGAATTACAGTTATAATCAATAAAATTAAAGTGTGTGTGAGTGTGTTTGCAGGATATGGGATGTAATATAGGGAGTAGTTACCTTCTGCAGTTTCCTCTGCTGGTCCAATGAGACTGTCATGGAGCACTTCCTTCTTTCCTTCCCTTTTTTGGGCCATTTGTTTTAATGATGTTTCTGTGTACTTCACCAAGTTTTCAGCATCCTAAATGCAAAAAAACATTTTGTTTACTTCATGTGTAAGTTTCCAAATAACACATTTTCAGCAATACAAGTTCATTAAACTTGTTCATTAAAATTGAACTCAAAACTATTTGGCACACAATGTAACAGTGTTTACTCACAAGCTGTGGCACTCCAAGAAGAAAACTGCTCCATTAGTTCTGCAAACCCCTCCATAATCTGTACTCTGGAAAAGGGTGTTTCATTCGGTTCTTGACTTATGAGTATCTGGTGTTGCATTCCAGGTCCATCACAATCTGAGGTAGGAAGACAGCATTTTAGAGTGTGTAAATACGAATTTATAACACAGAATTTATCTACCTTTGACATAAACTGTATTGAACTGAACTTGCCTTGTGTTGAGTTCCTCAGAGTACAGTTCACTTTCTTTTCATCCCATTATTTTGTTTCATTTGCAAGATGATTGATGAGCTCACCACTGAAATCCCTTCAATTTTAAATTTGTTTTGCAGACATTGCAACAAATCCTGTAGGCAAATTTACACTTTATTTCAATGCATATTTTTTCTCTGCAGGACTTTTATTAAGCAATGACCTTAATATTCTCACTGTATTAAAACAGCAGCAATAAGTAATAGAACATTTTTGTGATAAATATATTATTTCAGTACCCAATAACCAAGTCTGACATATATAAATTACAATATTTACCAGGTGTCCTTGTTGATGATAACTGTGCCACAATTATGGATGTAACGCATGTCCTTCTTTAAACTGGGATCTTTCCTCTTCAAAGCTACTTGTGTCCTGCAGACCAAGGTTGGGAACTTAATATGGGTCCAATGACTCTTTCTGTAATCATGAATACAATGTTAAAGTCTTTTATAATATTCATTTCATCATGCTTAGTAAATACAGTTTGTTTAGATTTAAAAAAGATGATACATACCGAGCACAAGATTTATGACGCAGTTGTTTCCAGGCTATTTGAAGAAAAGTAAGATATACATTAAAATATGAATTTTAAACTTATTTAGCACAATATATACATATATGTAGCCTATACTTGACAAGCTTCAACATTTCACAATACATTTAGCCTGCATGTTTGTATGTCCTTCATAAATAACACCTGATCTTTAATCTATGGTTTATTAAAGAGCCCATATGGTGGGTTGAGAACGGTTAAATTTCACTTTTTGAAGTCCCAAACAACAGGATGATATGTATGCAAGGTTAAAAAACACTTTCGATGTCTTATAATATCTATTTATTTTTACTTCATTTTCCCACCGACTCCCATATGAATCGTCTGAGCGAGTCTTTTCCCCAAAAGCACCTCCTTTCCGTGACGCTACCACGTCACGTCACCACGTTACGTCCTTTACGTGACAGCAGCCCAATGCCAGAACATATTGAAAACAAATCACTGCAGTTGTACAACAGCGTATTGCTAAATTCTTCATCATAACAACAAATATTCAGTAATAATTAACACTTCATGGACTATTGTAAGCCAACAAATAGTTTCATTCGGCAGTAAGCTAAATGGCTACCGCTACATGCTGCACGGAGCAAACACAATACAGACAACTACATCCATATTTACCTTGTTACAGTCAACACGACTGGAAGAACACGCAGGTCCAAATAAACTGGGTATTGATCCATCCTTTAACAACAACCGTGCAACAAATCCCGCGTCGTAAGCTGGTAGATTGGTGTAGCTCTCTTCAGAGAGATGACGTGAACACAGCACCGTGTTGGGGATGTAATTCTCAGGTATTTTACGAAAAAAACCTCAACCACTCCAGGTAGGGAAAAGAGATTTCCAGGTAGGGAAAATAACACAGCTTTTCCCTCGCACTTCAGAGCATAGCGTCTACGGGACATGATTTAACCGGAATGCCGATTGCTTCAGTAAAATTAGCAGCAGTCGTGTTTCCGGATCAATAACTCATGACCGAAACATTGTTCCTACACAAATAGCACCTCTTTTCAACCGTCGCAATGTATACAATCACCTACAACCTTATTTTCCTAAAAATGAGCTTTGCCTACGCGCTGGCCGTATTATATTGAACTGTGCGCAGGCGGCAAAGAGACCGATCCTTAGGGACCGTCTACAAAGAGCAAAACGCGAAAACCAACACTACAAATACTGTCAATAACTTCTCTCTAAATCTTTATACTGCCATCAAACAGTATAAAGATTTACTAAGATATTACTCAGATCACACGTCACTGCTGTCCCACTGGTTATGCTACAACACATACTGCAATACAGTGCTTGTTGTCTTCCACTTTTCCTTCCTGTCTGTGGGCGGGGCCGGGCAGTTCAATTTCTCAGTTGCAATCCCGGGTCTGCGCGCGCAATTATTATGTTTCGCGTTGACGTCAAGCCGAAACGGCTAAAGACTCGTTCTAATAACGATTCATTTAAACAACAATGAGTCGACTCATTTATATATGAATCAATCGTTTTAAACACTTTGCACTTTCAGATTTAAGCCTTAGCTGGATATTTCACTTTACTTAGAGCTGTGTAACACACTGCATGGAAGGTCATTTTCAAAAATCCATAATATGGGCTCTTTAAAATATGTTTAGGCTTTAAAAGGTTTCAATAATACCATTAGCGATCATCATCACTTCAGCGCGCGCATAAACTCGGGCACGAGCGCAGCGCGGCTACCTTGCGGTTTTAATGCAGACTAGCCGGAATGTGTCAAAAGTGGGCAGTGTCCACTACTTTACAGAGTTTAGCCCGAGTTAAACTCTGCTAAACTCACACACGAGCAAGCTAGAAGTACACGTTTGTTCAAGGTTGGAGCTAAAAACTGCACGAAAGCGGAAATCGGTTTATCAAGCTCACGTTAAAAGAGCGTGCACGCGCTTCACGCTCCCTCTCGAAGCTCGCCTTTAAATAAGGCAGCTGTTGTATCGTTATTGTTATTTTAACTAATATTGACAAACAAATCAAGCGAAATTGTAACTTATTTGAACAAAAAGCAGAGCAAAGTCAGCTTAACACAGATTTCTGAACCGAAGGCTGACGACAGAGGTCATCATTAACTTTCAAGCACAGTATTTCACATAGAAATATCACATAGAAACATTACATCGTTATACAAAATATTTCATTATTATAGTTTTAAAAGAGTAATAACGTACCTGAATGATGGAGCTGAAATTGCGGAGTTCTCCTTTTCAAAAATTAACCGTCACTCTCTCGAGGCTCTTCATCACCAGTCCACCAATGAATGACGTCACCAGAGGGCTTTATCATGATTATTAGTTTAAAATAAATTATTAAACTATAACAACACACTGAACAGTCTAAATAAACTGACTATTTTATTTATTTCACAAAATAATTAGTAATAATTGTTAAATATTAAGCATATATAAATATTAGTTATATGGTAATGTACAAACCTGCATGAAACAAAAATCCTATCATACATTGATTAGGTTTTTGACCATAGCAGTCATTTTATTAGGTTTTGACTCGAAAAGCTTTGTCTCTCTGTGTTATAGCTTATTATTATTATATAATCTATATTTACTATATAAGTATGTTATAAATCATAAATTATAGAACCATTTTAATCAAAAAGGTTCTTTGCACTCAAAGGGTTCTAAATAGAACCATTTTTTGGGTAAAAGGGTTAGACCCCAGGGTTCTATATAGAACCTCAAGGAACCTTTTTTTTTAGAGTGTAGAAGTCAATTTATTATTTGTTTTGTAAAACTTGGATCCACTTAGCGACAAGACTTCTGTGTAGTGTATGTGTTGAGTGTTGACAGCAGGTATTTCTCTTAATTATCTTGAAGTGTTCTGATTGAAATAGCGTTGTGTCCTCCTGTATCTTGACCTTTGTGTCCTCTTGTAACAGAATGAATATTACTGTAGGTTGGACTTCCTGTGGAAGAACAAGTTCAAGAAGGAATGTGAGGAGATAGAGACCATGGAAAATCTCAATAGGGTTCTGCTGGAGAACGTTCTGCCAGCCCACGTAGCCGAGCATTTCCTGGCCAGAAACTGGAAGAATGAGGTAAAAAAAATGGCTGGAAAAAGCAATTTAAGATCTTGGGCTGTACTAAAACTTGTAAGAATCCTAAAGTTATAACATGATAAAAAAAAGTGTATTTCAAAAGACGTAAGACAAATTTTAGAGCCTAAGTTTATGCCATACTTACTTATGTCAAAGTACATTCATAAGTACAGACTTTCTGTATTTGGAAGCCTGCTTGTGGTGTACAACTCAAATTCAGACGTTTGGGAGTGCTGGATAATGGCCCTGAGTTATTTTCTTCTGTTTAAATTGATGCTTTGATGGAAAATCTGTTGAAATGGCACTGTTAAAAAAATGCCTTCCTTTCTTATGTTCAAACTTCAGATATTTATGAACGAGCTTTCTTTTCCTCTGTGAATGACAGGATCTGTATCACCAATCATATGACCTGGTGTGTGTGATGTTTGCTTCTATCCCGGACTTCAAAGAGTTCTACACTGAATCAGATGTAAACAAGGAGGGTCTTGAGTGCCTCAGACTACTCAACGAAATCATTGCAGACTTTGATGAGGTAACATATTCTGCTAGTATTTTGTGGGGGATACTTTTTGTAGCTCTTGAACTTTCCCCCATTGATGTGTACTGTGAACTTATAATAGTGTGCAACTTCTGTTCATCTTACGTACAAAAAGAAAGAAATTTGTCTGATGTTAACTTTGCAATGGTTGTGTCATTTCCCCCATGTAGTTGCTCTCTAAGCCAAAGTTCAGTGGAGTGGAGAAAATTAAGACCATTGGAAGTACATATATGGCAGCCACTGGACTTAATGCCACACCAGGACCTGAATATACACAGGTATTAAAATCATTCAATCAATCCATCCATCCATCCATCCATCCATTTTATCTAATATCTTTTACTTTTAATTATTGTCTTTGAAATGACTTCATCTTTTGCTGTTTTGTCTATAGGAGCATGACAGGCAATACATGCACATAGGTACCATGGTGGAGTTTGCTTTTGCACTGGTGGGAAAGCTTGATGTCATCAATAGACATTCCTTTAATGACTTCAAACTCAGAGTGGGTGAGTGAAAACAAGATTACCAGAGTCCAAGCACCAACAGCTCAGGTCCCTCATAATGAACAGACTCTGTTTATGGATATACTGTAGTTTAAGTAATGGATAATCAGTGTATTGTCAAGCATTAAAGGAAATTAAATGCATGACACAGAGTCAAAGCATCAATGAATGCATAGCTGTTGATTATTCTACTTATTATGGGGTAATTTGCCATGTTATAGATAGTTAGATAGATAGTGATCCAAAGGTTGCAGGTTCGAGTCCAGTCATTGGCTGGAAATGTAGATGTTAAGAGCAAATAACCAGTATTGGTGGTTAAAGCAAGGCTTTATTAAACACTAGCTATGTTTTCATCCAAAACTGCTAATTAACTTTATGTACAAAACTGAAACATAGTATAAAAGATGTACGAATAAAGCAGTGTTTTCATCCAATAAGTCAAAGAGAACAAAATCATCACTTCCTGATTAACTGGTGGCAAATATTAACAGTAAAAATGGAATTTGCTATAGTAGGAGAAGCTGCGTGAATCTTTTACTTATTTAATAAATGACTTGCGCCTCAGAAGAAGATGCCAACATGAAATGAACGCGTGGTGGCGTTTGAAGGCGTGAGACGCGGAGCACAGACCCTCTTGACAGTTCTGGAGGTAATTAATAATATAATAACACTAAAACTGAAACATATTTAAGGCATTTTAGAATGACCAAAACAACATTTTAGATGTTTTATAATGTGCTCAGCCGTGCTGGTTCATTCATTCACACACATTTTAATCATCACATGATGTCATAACAAAATCGCATGACCTTTATTTAATGCGCATAGTGGGATTTGTTCGGTAAAAGTGTTTCCACTGTAGTTTATGCGCATCTTTTTTTATCGGATAAAAGGTTTATCCAATTCAGTTATGCACATATTTTATGCGCATTTTAACAATTTATACACATTTTGGCATTTCTATCAACTGATTTTTTTATGCGCATATCCAAAATGTGCGTAAAAATGGGTGGATGGAAACGTAGCTACTGAAACAGTCGAAGCAAATGTGTTGAAGCTTCGAAACCTTTTGAAACTCACCCCGACAGTGACACCTAACGGTCATTTTTATGTATTGCTCTGGAACATCTTCACCAAAGAAACAGTTAGGCAAATTGAGGTATTAAACCCCACAATGTAGAGTTGAGGCTGAAAGTGATCTAGTGCCCTAGAAGATAATGGGTTTAAATCCGGGGTGATTGAGATGTTAGGTTTTAGATGCTATTTTCTTGTGACCTGTTTTGTTTTAACATTGGTCTGACATCCGGATGAACACTTTGTGAATAAATGTGTCTTGTTTAAGTCATAAAAAGTTCCTTTATTAAAATACATGAGATATGGTTTGTTTTCTCTGAACCTGTCAGTCAAACGCAAGGTTTCCGTAGGTTTCAAAACGCTTCTGAAAAGGCTGATGCTTTGATTCGATTACTGTAAGTCACATGACCTGGTGTTTTGACAACCCTTAGTCACACAGCCTAGGTGTTTTGGATTGTGCTTCAGTGCAGTGTTTTGAAACACTTGTGCTTCAGGATCTCGACATGGTGTCAAAACATCAGTTTCACGTCAGCCATATCTATTAACCAGCACTCTTACGCTACCCCTCAATACAATGGCTTAGGTTATTCCATTGAGCAAGCCCTTGGAGCCCAACAGCTCCTCACTGCTATGGGTATGAATTATTTTGCATAAAAGCATCTGCTAAACGTTAATGTGTGTGCATGTATGACACAGGCATATCTAATAGCTCATAATAACATGTATCAGTTACCTCTTATCAACTTTTTTGAGCATGTTTGAGAATTTGTTGGTCCCCATCTACTCACTGGTAAAACACATGTCAGAGTCCTCAAGATTACATAGATGAATGAAGGCTCCAGCAACTGTCACTGAGTTACTATTAATGTTCAAGTGAAGCACATTTATTTTGTACCGTAATTAAAACTGACTGAACCTACAATGTTATTACATACCTTCCAGCTAATCAAAATCAAGAATTATAACTATGGGGTAATATGTGTTATAAGTGACAAATATGATTGATATAAGCAACACATGGAGTCATTTGAAAAAACTTAGGGCACCCCATAAAAAATAAACAAGGTCCTTGGTAGGTCTTTAAATTTGAACAACAAAACGTGACATACTGCAACTCATTATTCATGTTAAAAAATGAGGCCAAAATGGAAAATCCATGGGTCACAAATTTAACATAGAAACTAAGAGGGTTAGAAGCATTCAGACACTACTAATTGATGCCTTTGATGAACTCATCTTTAACAAGTGTGTGCAGATCTATCAAAGCTGAAGTTTGGGTGTGTGGTTGGTGGGGTGTTTGTGAACAAAGACATCAGCAATGATCTAAGAGAATCAGGTGTTGCTTACATCAGTCTGGGAGAAAAAAAAGAGCCATTTCCAAACAATTTGAAGTCTGTCATCCCAAAGTGAGGAAGTTTATTCACTATAATAGAAGACATTTAAAACAGTATTCCAAGGAGTGGACATCCTAGCAAACTCACCACAATATCAGATCTGTAGAAATAGCAGACAACCAAAAAAACCTTCCCACAAGAGGTACACTTCTGTCTTTTTTAGGTACTAATATGTATCTAGCAGTGTTGTTGCCTTGCGTCTGGTCCCATCTGCGCCAAGAAACCGCATTTGAACACATTAAATGGATGACAGCCAACTGAAATGAGATCATACATTCTAAGTCTGCATGAGAACATGTATCTTTCAATATCTGCGTGTGGGTGGTCTATAGACCATTTCAATGTGGTCATGTGATTGGCCCATTAACATTTTGTGCTTGTTATCAAACTATTTCATAACTGTAACAACTTTAAACAAGAAACATGGAACTGGTGCTGCAAACATACAAACTGTAAACAAAGCAGCGGTTACGTACCCTTATTTCACAGCACTTCTCATTCACCACAGAGGGATTTGCTTGTGCAAATCTGTCTCATAATCCACACTGTTATAATGTTAATATTTACGAGATGTGACAAAAAATGTTTTGTGTTCTTTTATGACTTGCATTGTTTGCTAGGTTTTGTTCTTGGTTTTTGCTTTTAGTTTGCTGTAGTTTTTGAGTAGTTTCTATCAAATAGGGATGGCAATTGAATTGGGAAAACATCAACAAAAGTAAGCCTGATGAAAGACAACTCTTGACTGATGCTCATGCTGGCCAATTGCTGACCGTCAGCTTGGCCTTTAGTTACTAATGCATGCCTTTTAAAAAGGTACTGTCACAATGACAGCTTTTGTCACTTTTTTGATAAAAAAAATGTTTGCAGTGATGTTGTAAACATTTGCATTTGTGACATTTCAACTGAAGTATCTTTACTCCACAAATGCTGAATCATTTAATGAACAGCTAGCAATGGATTATTTCACTTATATAATTGTCATTTAGCAGCACTAACAAGTTAAAGTTTCTAATTGGAAAAAATTAGAATGAGGCTTAAGGTGTATTCATATTTTTGGACAGGAACAATATTCCAGGATCAATAAAATCCCATGGTGAACCTTGAACGCAGCTAAATCAGGATGTGTACAGAACTGACAGACTTCAGATGATGTCATGGCAGTAGAGATGGTGCAACTATAGCGATAAATCTCTAATTCGCATGCACTTTGAAGTAGTACTAAATTGCAGTGGAAAAGAAACCAAGCCAAAGTGAAACAAGCTGAGGGGAGTCAAGCTGAGCTCAGTCAAACCATTCAGTGGGAAAGCTCAATGGCAGAGTGAATGCAAATGTGCCAACCAGCCAGCAGTTTTTCATGTGGGACAATGTCCCCTGTCACACAGCAAAATGAGTAAAGCAGTTTCTTGAAGCTAAATAGCATTCAAATAATTAAAGGGAACCTATTATGCAAAAATCACTTTTAAAAGGGGTTTAAACACAGTTGTGTGGCTGCAGTGTATGAATATAACCAGCCAATAATGGTTTAAAATTAATTAATTACATTTTTTAAAATCACTTTTTATAAAAACAGTCTGTAGAAACACTTAGATCGACATTCTCCCATTGCACATGCCATTGGATGAGAAAGCCCCACCCAACAGTGATGATCTTTCCCTCATTAGTATAAACATCCATGAGCGAGAAGCAGCAATCTGCCATTGACTTTTGAAAAGAGGACTGGGAGCAAAATCTCATTTGAATTTAAAGCGACAATCACCAAGATGGCACAATTTGAATCAAAGACTCAAAGGGAGAGTTTCAAAGAGTTATAAAAATATTTTTGTGTGGTATTTTGAGCTGATAATAATCACTCTAGGGCAGGGGTGTCAGACTCTCTGCACAGTTTAGTTCCAACTCTAAGTAAACACACCTGATCATACTAATTGAGTCCTTCCGGCTTGTTTTAAACCTGTGTGTTGATGCAAGGTTGAAACTAAACTGTGTAGAGCTGCCACCCTTCAGGAAACGAGTTTGGCTCTAGGGAGACCAGGGACTTATTTTACGAGTTTTACAAAAGGACATAGTACATCCCCTATGAATTCAGAGTCCAGTCCAGAGTCCCGTTCTAAACCCTATTCTACACACAATACTCCATAATGAAAATGTGAAAAAATATTTTTTCAAATTGTTGCAAATTTTTTAAAAAATAAAAAAAATAAAATAAAAAAAACCCTGAAAAATGACATGTACATAAGTATTCACAGCCTTTGCTCAATACTTTGTTGATGCACCTTTGGCAGCAATTACAGCCTCAAGTCTTTTTGAAGATAATGCCACAAGCTTGGCACACCTGTCTTTGGGATTTTTCTGCCCATTCCTCTTTGCAGTACCTCTCAAGCTCTACATTCACAGAGTTGTTGTGAAGCCACTCCATTGATATTTTGATGAACTGTCGCCCAGTCTGAGGTCAAGAGCACTCTGAAGCAGGTTTTCATTCAGGATGTCTCTGTACATTGCTGCATTCATCTTTCTCTCTATCCTGACTAGTCTCATCAGACCAGAGAATTTTGTTTTTTATGGTCTGAGAGTCCTTTTGGCAAATTTCAGGTGGGCTATGTGCCCTTTACCAATGAGTGGCTTCCGTCTGGCCACTTTACCATACAGGCCTGATTGGTGGATTGTGGCACAGATCGTTGTCCTTCTGTAAGGTTCTCCTCTCTCCACAGAAGAACGCTGGAGCTCAGACAGAGTGACCATTAGGTTATTGATCACCTCCTTGACTAAGGCCTTTCTCCCCCAATCACTGGCCGGCTAGCTCTAGTGAGAGTCCTGGTGGTTCCAAACAGCTTCCACTTGCGGAGTCCATTGTGCTTATTGGAACTTTCAGAGCAGATAATTTTTTTTTTTCTGTAACCTTCTCCAGCCTTGTGCTTCAAGACAATCCTGTCTCAGAGGTCTACAGATAGTTCCTTTGTCTTTATGCTTGGTTTGTGCTTTGACATGCACTTTAAACCCTGGCACCTTATGTAGACAGGTGTATGCCCTTTCAAATCATGTCCAATCAACTGAATTTACCACAGGTGAACTCCAATTAAGCTGCTGAAACATCTCAAGAGTGATCAGTGGAAACAGAATGTACCTGAGCTCAACTTAGAGCTTCATGGCAAAAGCTGTGAATACTTATGTACATGTGATTTTTCAGGTTTTTTATTTTTAATAAATTTGCAACACATTGTCATTATGGGGGTATTGTACACTATATAATTCTAATTTTATGTTAATTTAATGCTATATCAATGCTGTTACCCTGTAGAGAAAGTGAAGTAGAAAGTGTGAAGAAATTAAAGATCATGTTTTCTATATTTCCATACAGTATTTTCTATATTTCCATGCAGTAAATATAAAACGTTATATAAAAAGTTTTTACTTGTTTTTGATCATAATATGTATTGCTAAGAGCTTAATTTTGAATCCTTTAATACGATTTTCTCTATATTTGTTTTTATCCAGCTTTTATTGCCATTATTTCCTTTGCCATTATTCTAATTTATTCAGCTTTATTTGATGCATAAAAAAATTAAAATACAATAAAAAAGACTGACATTTATGACTGGTTTTATTGTCCAGGGTCATATAATGTAAAACCGGCCATTGTTCATTTGACAGAAATACTTATTATCTTTATATTGTTTTAGTTTTTTGTTGTCACATAAATTGTATTTATTTATGACTTTGTCGATTCACATTAGATGTTGTTGACATTATGTGGTTGTTTATGCACAGCTGAATTCCAGCATCATGCTAGAAGGGTAATTAGCGCAAACGTGGAAACAAGAATCTGATAGTTTTGTTATTTGATTAACACTGGATGAACCGATTTGGTAGTGGATTTGTTCATTGTTTGCAGGAAGAAAACTGATTGAATCTATTTACAGGTATTAATCATGGACCTGTGATAGCTGGGGTGATTGGAGCTCAAAAACCCCAGTATGACATCTGGGGAAACACAGTGAATGTAGCGAGCAGAATGGACAGCACAGGAGTGCTTGGAAAAATACAAGTACATTTATATTTTCTTCTTTCTCTTGCTTTGATAAATGCGCAGTACACAATGACTCATTATTCCAGTTCATTCCTTTGGGTATGTGTTTTCTTTTTTAGGTTACAGAAGAGACGAGCCGTATTTTGCAGACATTGGGCTACATGTGCTCATGCAGAGGAATTATAAATGTTAAAGGCAAAGGAGAGCTCAAAACGTACTTTGTACACACTGAGATGTGCCGGTCTTTGTCGCAGGGGAATGTAATGCCATGAATCATAGCAACACGTGTGCGATGGACTGCAGACATCAACACAATAAAAGAAGTGTTTGTAAATAATTGTGCAAAATCTTTCGATGCGCAATACACTGGATGTATTAAAAGGGAAACCATTTCTAGCGTACAAGCAGAGTTACTGTACGTGCACAGGGTACTGTAAGTATTGTAGCAATTACTTTTGTAAGAAAACGAAATACAACAAAAAGTGTTTTGACGTTTTAATGCCATTGTTTTCTTTTCTTTTGTAAGAGCTTAATTAAACTTTATATGTATTTGTCTATGAGGACATCTTTATTTTTATGATTAACTTTACAGGTTTTTTGATATTCTGTAGTGCAGATTATGGAAATAAGCTAGTACTTTTCTGTGTTGTGTCACTGACATGCTGTGCATGATATGTGTCACATATTTATCAAATGGGCATATACAGTAGATGTAGCTTTGGACGGTAGGAAGATATGCCTGTAGGAGTTGTAGAATGTAATGTAATATTCTGTTTGTAATGCCGAGTTCAGACTGAATGATTTTAGTCCCGGTTTTTTACTCGCCAAAAGGTTTTGAGAAATCGGCAACAAATGCCTGAAATCACAGGCAAATGGTGCTCGTTCACGTGAGTGAAGAAAATAGCTGATATATCGCCAACGCCTGTGAGAAAGAGCCTTGTTTCTCTGTTTGTTCACCATAGTTGAACAAATTATTAAATTAATTAATACTAGAAACTCAGCAGAGACTGATAAAAAATTTCAAGGGAATGTGGATTAAAAAAAAAAAAATTATGAATAGAATGTTTTTTTTTTTTTTTTTTTTTACAAATATAGACTTTTTTTGGATTAAAAATAATAATGAAAATCTCCTATTTCTCATCTCTCTTTAACATCCGGTCGGCAGATTGAATACGGTCTATTCGCAGGAATTTAAATATTTTAACGGATCCACAGGCTCAAATTGGATCCAAATTTTTTGCACACAGAGATAATCGGAACTCCACACACCTCACGGACTACTCTTCATTGGAAATTTACGACTTCCGGTTTGTCACTTGTCATGTGCAGTGGAAAGGTGGCTTGAAACCTTCCGTCGCCGATCCATCTTTCGGTGTAAACATAGCAGCGACAAAACGCTAGACCAGACAGTCATGCTGTGTGAAAACATATGACACGGCTACTTTGAAAATCATGCTGTCTGAACTCGGCATTAGTCTGTATCATGTTTTAATGTATAATGAAAATGTCCCCTTTGCCTTTATGTATTTAATTAACATAAGGCACACCGGCTATGTTTCCATCCACTTATTTTTTATGCAATATTGCATGCTTAATGGACATGCAAAGATGCGCATACATTTTGAAAATGCAAATAAAAAATATATGTGCACAACTGAGTAGGATAAACATTTTATCCAATAAAAAAAGTGAATTACCTATAATGGGATCACATTTAGCGAATACATTTTAGCATGCAAAATTCCTAGACTGACCAAATTGCACAATATCTGAAATGCTGTTTTGGTCGTTCTAAAATCCCTTGGCCAAATTCTGTCTTTAAAGTGTTCTTGAGAGGCTACACTCCCAAAGAGTGGCCTCACGCCTCTAAAACTCATCCTTGAGTTCATTACATTTCGCCTTCATCTTCTGAGGCGCAATTAACTTATTATTCCCACAAAGTCCCACAGTGGCTTCTCCTAATGCAGCAAATTCCATTTTTTCTGTTTGTTATTTGGTGCCAGTTTATCAGCAAGTGATTGATTTTGTTCCCTTTGACTCATTTGATGAAAATGATGATTTTAATCGCAAATGTTTCATGCTGAATTCCAGCTTTGTGCAAGTGTTAATTTGCATCTGTGGATGGAAACATGGCTACTGTCTAGTTGCAACCTCTGTGCACCTTCTTGCTAAACCACTGCCATCAAGTCTGAGAGGTGTTTGTAGTTTGGCTCTGTTACATTATTGTCCCAAGTGGACAAAATATCAGCTGAAACAGCAGCAAAAATGAGTCTGTCTGAATTTTTCTTGACATTTTACTGCAGTGAGAAGTAGTTTGTCCTACATTCACACACTAAATATGTATTAATTGTTAAATGTAGCTGGCTATTGGAAAAAGTGGATGTCTCTGGCTCTAAACTATGCGCCGTTTGTTTATGTATGGATGGATGAATGTAAAATGGTTTAGAAATGGACCCTTTTCACAAGATTATGACGCGTTTAATGGTCATCAGCATCTTAAATCTTATTTAGAATTTCTTAAAAACATTTATTTATTTATTTGCCCACTGAAGCTAAGCAGGGCTGCGCCTAGACAGTACCTGGATGGAGACCACAAGCTTTCCCATGTGGTCTCCATCCAGGTACTGTCTAGGTTGCTACCGGAAGGGGTGTTCATGAGACCAGCAGGCGCTCAACCTGCGGTCTGTGTGGGTCCTAATGCCCCAGTATAGTGAAGGGGATGCTATACTGCTCGGTGGGTGCCGTCTTTCTGATGAGACGTTAAACCAAGGTCCTGACTCTCTGTGGTTGTTAAATATCCCAGGATGTCCTTCGAATAAGTGTGGGGGTTTAACCCTGGCATCGTGACCAAATCTGCCCACTGGCCTCTGTCAATCATGGCCTCCTAATATCCCGATATCATAATTGGCTTCATCACTCTGTCTTCTCTCCACCAATCAGCTGGTGTGTGGTGTGCGGTCTGGCGCAATATGGCTGCCGTCGCTTCATCCTGGTGGATGCTGCACACTGGTGGTGGATAAGGAGATTCCCGCCAATGTGTAAAGCTCTTTAAGTGTGTAGAAAAGCGCTATATAAAATCTAAAAGGAATTTAATATTAAAGGAATAAAATGAATTATTATTATTATTATTTATCTATGTATTATATCATCTTTGCACTACATTACTAAAAACAAAGTACTGCTTGTGAGAGTGTATGAAGCTGGACTTTAAACTTGGCGTTGTTTTGTCTTCTGTCTACCGTTATCAGCCCCACACATTTTCCCTTTTTTTTCCCCGAAAGTCTTGAAAATACCATTTATACCATTATTTCATGATACCATTATTTCAGCAAAAAGCATTGTAAAAAAATTATCTGTTGTGGTCTCCCATTCACTGCGGTCTATGTTTACCCGCCTATGACGACTTCCGCTACTGAAAAACCTGGAAATGTGAAAGGGGTCCATCAAAGCCACATGATTTATCTACATGTATTTTCCATGCAAAGTAGGGATGTCAGACCAAGCTGGGAAACACCACAGATGGATTTCCAGCTCATCACAGGTATTGTAGGAGAAACTGAGGAAAGATCGAACAATAACTCAAAACAAGGATACATCTTTATTTTTAGGCATACTGCAAATGCTACAGCTACAGAGACACCATGAGTAGCATGGATGATTTAATAGTTTAATGAAATCACATTTCAGTGCTGAGAGAGAATGAAATCTGTACAAGACTTCTTTTTCTAACAATGTTGTTATAGCAGTCAAACTTTTTAAATGTCTTTACTGCACACACAAAAACAGCATCTACAGAAAACATCTTACATTCCTATATTTGCTCTGTCCTAGGGCCTGAACCACAAACCCATACAGTAGCAACCTGAACTAATCGGTTGAGTTCACAGTGATACATGAGACTTCAGATTACAAGAATACTGACCAAATGATCTTTTTAAAAGTCATTCAGATTTTCAGTAATTTCAGACACACAAAAAAATGTACCATATATATATTATTATTTTTTTATTCTTTGAATTAAAAGTGCAATAGGTGATCTGCCAATATCTGCCAGTAAATGTGTGTACATTTGTATTTATGATTATGATTTATTTACAATGCAGTTTATACAGTAAGTCTTTCTGTAGATATATTATATGAGAGACTTGCTTTGTTTTCCAAATAAGTTGATCTAATTGGATTTACGTCGTAAACATTAAAGTAAAAAAAATATTATTTTTCTATATATTAGGTTTTAAGTTATGATACTCCCAAAATTACTCTGCATAAATCTGCAAATTTATTTATTTTTTTACAAAATTCTCTGCAGAAATAGCCAAAAATGTCCGCAGATTCTGTCCTAGTCACAACACAATCCAGAGTTTGTGCCCTTGTTCTCAAACATGCTTGACGGTTTCCTTTGTTAATATTACATTAGCCACAATAATAAGTAAAGAAACAATAATAACACTTTATTTAACACTTCAGGTAACACTTTATTTTGATGGTCCATCTGAGTATTGGTAGACTGTCTGTGTAATATCTGCTGATACTGCTCCTTCAACAGACATTTAACTGACTATAAGAAACTTTGCAAGTACATGTCAACTTACACTAACCCTAACCCCAACCTAACAGTCTACTTATAATATAATGGAATTAGTTGACATGTAGATGCAATTTAATTCAACTAATGGACCATCAAAATGTAAGTGTGGCCAAGAAACCATATACAGTACAATACAGACATAGTTTCCAAAATAGCATCTCAATCTAAGCTGACTGTAGTTTTATGGTCTGCTTGTCTTTGAGAACCCACATATTGGGGTAAGATGGAAAATAATAACTGAAAATCATATTTTGACAGTTTAACACATTAGACTGCATCTCAAATGGTGTGTACTGAGCTGTGAATAACGGGCTGAAGTAAACCTTTTGCACAGTTCAAACTGATAAGCACTGACACAACATACACCTGATATTTGGATAGAGAAAATGACACTAACTTTCCCTCACATGTCAGAGCACAGTGTCTTCGTGACATGATTCAACCGAGATCTGCTGCATTGTTTGTCTTCCTCTTTTTCTTCCTACTGTGTTTGTGGGCGGTGCTGAGGTTTTCAATTTTCCCGGGTCTGTGCGTGCAACAAAAGGGCTTGAGTTCCGTATCAATGTCACGCCAACATGGCTAAAAACTCGTTATCGTAGCAATTCATTCGAACCACAATGAGTCGTATTTTTATAGATGAATCAATAGTTTTAAACACAGCACACTGTCAGATTTAAGCCATAGCTGGATATTTCACTTCACCCATAACCCATGATAAGGGCTCTTTAACCAACAGGTTCACCCATTTAGAGACAAGACACTGCAGATGGACTTGAAAGACACTCAAACAAATGCATAATAATGTATGACTTGATTATTTAGGATGTATTCAGAGGTTTTTATGTTAAAGCTCTTGTTTTGCTTTTTTAGGTCTCATGCATAATGCAAACTGCATCCAAGAGGGTCATTTTGACATCCCCAAATTGATGCCCTGTTGATATCCAAAATAATGACACAAAAAAAAGTGTTATAAGAAACATTTTATTCATCTTCAATTCCAAGTTCCAAATTCACACTGGATTTTGAATCACTGCATTGCAAGTAAACCTTGATGTCAAAACGACATTAAATTGACATCCAGAATTGGCATCAAAAACACGTCAAAAATCAATTAAATAACAGCCCTGTTATCAATTTTTATCAACAATGTTAGATGTCAATTGATGACATTTATGTCAATACAACATCAAATTGACAGCTAACATTGGTATCAAAAATCGATCTCAGGACGGTCAAATCCAAATCATCAAATTGATTAGCATTTTTTGGTGTGTTTTTGATGCCGTTTTGTCATTAAGGTTAGCACTGGGATGTTTATTCAGTTTAAGTAAAAGATGAACAGAAAGACATCAGTGGACATTTATATTTGTATATACTGTAGCATTCCAAAAGATGATTACTTAACATCACAAAGGAGGGCCACACCTCTCAGGATCCAATATTCTGGAGGATGGCTGGTTCTCAGGTCAACAGCTGCAATATAGTTCAGGTCTGTTCGAACAGGTTTTTTATATATTGGACTTGAATACAAGCGAGCATCTTTCACACCTGAAGAAAGATAAGTTAACAATTAGTTTTATACCTCTACTGAATATACTTTAATGCATACTTTAACCATTTAAAACAGATGTCTATGTATGTAGTAAAAGTTACAAAGCAACATTTTCTCCCTACTGTAAAGATTTGCTGTTCATTTAGCACCCCTAAACAAATTTGCACTTGTGTTTGCAAATATCAGTTTAACTAATGTAGTCTCAACATGATTGTAGGAAAAATAAATAAATAAATAAATCAGCTTTTTCAATTAACAGTTTTCATGTGGCATCACAGTATCAGGGGAATGCCACCCTGGCAGGCAAAACATTATTATCTCCCACTGATTGCCAAGTCACAGGTTGAGTGATTTCTCTTTTTTAGCCAAAAAGCTGGATAATTGTGCAATAAGCTATAGCCAACAAAGATTCCTGCATGGAATATGAGATTCATGGATTTGTGCTGAATGTTAACATCATTGGCACATAACAATCTATAATATCACTAACTGTCAATACAATTGCTTGCTTTTTATACAGTTTCCATTCTACTTTGTAGATTAAGTGCAATTAAAGTATATATTGAAATGTGCAAAGTATAAATAGCAGAAGTGATCAAGTAGATTTTCCCTACCAGCTGATTTAAGTGAAAAGAAACTGACACCAAAATAATAATAATAATAATAAAATAATACCAGACACTTATGGACTATAATGCATCACCAATGACTAAAATGCTGAGGACCTAAATCTTTGACAGGCACATGATGGTTTTAAATGACTGAAAACGGCTGTGGGTGCAGTTTATGGATTGCAAGCACTCACATTTTACAGTATGGAGTGGTAGATTTAGGCCTGGGAAATATTGCCGATTGCCAAGGGCGGCATCTTGCCGGGGGGCGACACGGGGAGATGTCCCCTGATAAAAGCTTTGAGATATGATTTACTTTATGCAAATATTAATTTAGAGTAATCCCAGAATAAAATATTAGGGTCCATTCTAACTCAAACAACACTGGTGAAACCAAACAGAGAACCATTCCTACGGACCTCACGCGCTGCCCCTAGTATGAATCCCGGTTGTTTACATGCACACTGATAAATTACGTGCCACTCATGTGCTGTGAAATCGAAGTAACAGCCTTTTATGCAGAGATGTCGGCACGCAGCGAGTGTTACGAGTCAACAAAACTAAAATTATATATATTAATAAAGAGGTTGTTATACAAGTTATATATATATAAATATAAGTTATATAAGTATCATATATAATATGATGATCTTATTTTGGCTAAGCAAGGTTATGAAGCAGAGATGAGTCAGGGAGGTAAGACCAGCAATAGGACAACAGATAATTCTATAAAACATATATATTTTTTGTATTCTATAGATTTAGTCAAAAATTATCATAATATTCATGCAAATGATTTCTTAAGTGATCTTGACATATCACTCCAGTCGTGTCATTGTTTTCCAGTTAAATTTAGGATTGTTTTCTGTTGTTCATTTATAATAATAATAATAATAATAATAATAATAATAATAATAATGATAATAATAATTTATTATTGTTATTATTATTATTATTATTATTATTATTATTATTATTATTATTTATAATAAATATAAATAAGCTTACTGAAAATAAATAAATACAAAGTTGTTTGTATGTTGTCTGAATAGTTTATTTGAGACATTTACATGTTCCAATGAGAGTAATAAAAAAATCAACTCTCTATTTCTTGGGGGGGTGGGGTGGGGGGTCGCCCAGGATGCCATTTAAACTAAAATCACCACTGACAGTATGTGATCATATCTCTGCTGTCACCACTGGCTTGCATGGTTCGGGACTTGTAGAGCTGTGCATTGATGGATTTGCTCTTCAGTGTTTAGACTTTGGAACGAAACTGAACTTCAACTTCGAAAAATGGACTGACAGTTTCAATTTACTATAATCTTATATGCTAAGCTGCTTTGACACAATCTACATTGTAAAAGTGCTCTTGAAATTAAGATAAATTGAACTGAATTGAGTGTACTGTTGATATGTGATTGCAATATTCGTGACTTGTAACAGATGGTAATATGACTGGATTGTTGCGTTTCTATGGAGATCTCAGTCTAGCTGCCTATACGGCTCATTGTGTTTTTGCCTGCCAGGTCTCCACACAGGTCACATGACTGAAAACTATCAATTAGAAACTTACATACAGGCTTCTACACAATATTGGCTTAGAAAATATGTGAAAAACCAAAGAAATGTCAATGCTTTTAAGCTTTCATTCAGAATATTTGCACCTTGTGACTATTACAATCTATGGAAGACAAGAGAGCTCTCAGATTTCATCTAAAATATTTTATTTTATTATACTATTATATACATTTAATGATATTGGAACCACATGAGAATAAGTAATTAATGACAATTTTCACTTTTGGGTGAACTATTTTAAATCAGGGGTCTCAAACTCAAATTGGCAGGCGATTATTTCAGTGACTGACAATTCATAGGAGAGCCGTTAAAATAATTAAAGTATAAGAAAACAGTGGAAAACTGACATAATTGATGCATATAAGGACAACAGACATGTTTATATTTTATTTTAAGCATTACCTGTCATCAGTGATAAAGCAAATCAGCACATTTATCGTGTCACACATCAGCTGCTGAATTACAGTATATCTGTGGTTGTTGTGTGTATGGCCGAGCGTTAGACACACACTCAGTCATTCTTCCACAGAGTATATGCAGTCAAAACTCTAGCTTTTTGTTTCTTGTTGTACATATTGAAGAGGGAGTTTAAATTGCTATAAAAATATTACAAATATATAACAATTATACATAACAATTATTATTCTGTCCCAAGCAACTGTATTGTTCCAATAGCGCAAGAACAGCAGAAAATAGTTTGGGTAACGTAAATTTAATGGCTATTGTTCTTAATATTTTTGTAAAACTACTACAAAAAGGGGAAAAGTATTTACATATTCACATTTACTTCAAGAAATTCAATTCAATGAGCAGCACAATTTTACTAATGTACATATTTTTTATGCAAATCTTAATAAGCATATGAGGAAAATCTATTAAATGAAACAAATTGAATGGAAGATTAGCAAAATTATCATATACTGTACACCACCAGCATATTGTGTAAGACCTGGTTTATACTTCTGCGTCGAGTGATAGGTGTGACTCACAGCGTATGCCTTGCATATTGCCATGCATTTATACTTCTGCGTGCTGTTTGTGTTGCTCTGCAATAACACTTCCAAAAGGTAGCTGGCAGTAGGTTTTTATGTTACTCTGTGGCGCGTTTCTTTGCTGGGGTTTTGTTTTTTTCTGAACGCTACCTAAATGTACAAGGAGCTAAAACGCGAACATTCTGAGGAGGGAGCCGGCGGACGTGCAACAACTTTAATCATAAGGTAAACACAAAACAGCAGTTTCCATCTGGAGCTTCTTCACGGGATTTGACACTTGTAAACACTCGCTCCAACAGGTTCACGTGGCCCTCACCCCCACACACACTCGTTAGCGATTCAAGGCCGACCAATCACAGAGCTTGCACTACACGCTTGCGTTACGTTGTGACGTGAAGTAAAATTTTTGGAGAGGTGCGCATCAGTGTTGGCGACGGCCACAGCGAGGGGTATACGACCACGAACAGGCTGCACTGGACCCTATGTGTGCGTTTGACGCAGAAGTATAAATCAGCCTTAACCAGGAATACAATTACAAATACAATTGGTAAAAAAAACTAATAATAAATCAAACGACCATTGAATATTTACAAAAATAGTGCTTTAGTAAAAATAGACGACTTATGGACATATATATTAACATTTAAATTAGCCACAAAATTAAAATGCATGTGTGTTACTCTCGACCGCACACTGAGAGAAAATGAAAGTAAAACTAATCTGAATGCAGTACTTGAAATATTAATTAGGTGGCGGGTCAAAACCAGAAGTGGCTAGATGCGACTGCACATTAATGATAGAGGTTCAAAATTATATGTTTTAGCAGGTCTCATTATATTTTTGACGTCAGTTGTGGGACAGAGGGAGGAGAAGGACAGGCCGTAAATGGCCCACGGGCAGGCAGTTTGAGACCCCTGATTTAAATACTGTAGAAGTACAATAAGGACTGTAAGTACTGTAATTCTACAACTGCATGTAAACTACAAGTCATTAGATTTTGATTAAAGACTATTGATTCCTAGAATGCAGGGAAAGAGCTTGTGTTCTCATTGAAAGTAGTCTTGCAACATTACCTTGAAACAATGAACTCAAAGACCACGAGAACACACAACACATAACGTGATAAATGAGATGATGTGATCATCATGATGGTCACGTGATCTTCACGTGTTTTGATGAAAAATAATTTGAACATTGTAACATTCATCAAAACATAAACATTTAGTTTTCTCCCCCTTTTCTATTATTAAAATATATGATATAAATATGTGGAAAAAGCTTTGTCAATGAACACCTTGCAAAATGCAAATAAAACTAATTTCAGCCAGTAAGCAACTTTCCATGAGTATACACCTTTATTAAAACCTTTATTTTTGCATGCTTGCAGGGAGATACTCCAGAGATAAACAAGTAATAACTTTGAACTGTAAATAATGGTGAATAGAGAAGTGCTGCACTTCCCTCCTCCTATATTTAGCCATAATGACATCTGGGACTTCGAGCAAAAGGACCCTTTTCACAATAATGTTATGATGCATTCAACGGCATCTTAAATCCTTGAAAGTTTGTATTATTTAAAATTTATATAAAATGTATGTGCATTTATATGTATTTACATATGTATTATTTCATATTTTGCAGTTGGAAGGGCATCTGCTATGTAAAAACATATGCTGGATAAGTTGGTGGTTCATTCCACTGTGGCGACCCCAGATTAATAAAGGGACTAAGCCAAAAAGAAAATGAATAAATTAATATTTCATCTTTGCATCAAAATACGAAAAACTAATAACCACGTATGCATGCCATATCTAATACAGCGTCTATGAGCAGGAACAGTAATCTAATTTCAGGGAGGAAACCCCTCCCTGCAAAATGAAAACATTTAGGAGCTCATACTTTAATTAAATACAATAAAGACGCATATGTATATTCATTAACTCATTACAAATATTTGTTTACCTATTTTATATCCCTGATATTGCCATATACTATCTCTACAAGGTTTTTCCCAGGTCTGTAATGGCTAAATAAATTCAAGGCCTTTCAAATGAAATGTATACAGTATGTCCAACTATGTAGAGCAGCTTACCATTTATCTAAAAGAAAATGTGGTGGAATGTAATAGTTTTGATTGCATATTCCATATGACTGCAGGTGCGTGCAATATCCTTTATATTATAGAATGATCTAGCAAAGTGAAAGTAGGTCTGTGAGGGAGAAACCCGTGAAAGCTTCTGGAAGAGGTGGGATGTCCAAAGACACAGATACCTTCATGCAAGCTTGGACAGAATGCCTGATTTTCACCATTTAAAATGGATCATCTGTCAGTGGTTTAAATGATGCAGATGCATCTGCTATTTTGGAAAGTATGGGTGTACCGCAGTCAAAGCGGTAATTGGCTGCAGTAAAATTACAATTAATTTCAATCTTTTGTACATTTAAAGAAATATCTATGTTTGGCATATGACGTATTGAGTAATGTAGCCCCTATCCAGCCCCTATACATTATCTGTAATGTATAGGGGCTGGAAATATTGCGATAAATCAACAAATCGATACTATTTTGTCCCACTCCTAGTACATACATGTAGAATGCATATATTCATACATTTTCATATAGTTTGAGCTAAAATCTACTTTAATTTAACCTACTGTTAAACATACTGTCAGTCTGTTTTCATAAATAACTAAATAATTGGTGTTTCTCTGATTTATTTCTATAACGGTTTTCTTTCCTGTTCTAAATGTGTGTTGCCTTTACAGCAGATAAAGTGGAAGCATAAAAAAAACACTCACCATTGTTCTCCGCATACATCCTGATCACAGGCATCATCTCAAAGAGCACTTTTGGTTTAGAATCGATGAGCTTGCAGTTCCTGCGGTCCCAGCCAGCCCCTTCAAGGTAGAGGCCATAGACGTATACCCCTTCTGCAGGAGGCTGCGTGATGTCATCCTTCATCCATCTTGTAACTTCATTACACAGAACCATACGGTCCAGTGCCCACCCCTTGTTAGCACGAGTGATTTCCTGTCAAGTTAGTGATAAGATGAATGTGCTTGTAACTGATTTTTACATCAACACTCAATATAAATGAAAATTCTGAAGTCAGTCAATTAATATAATCAAATATTAGTCATTCCTAAAATTCACATAAAACTTTTCTTGTTGTTATTAAAGGACCACTAAATTTTTTTTCTTCAAATAGGTTCATTTATAATTCCCCTAGTGTTAGACAGTTGAGCTGTACCATTTTTTAATTATTCAGCTAGAGTAGCTTAGCATAGATTATTGAATTGACAAAGGCCATTACCATCACGCTCAAAAATTACCAAAGAGTTTCAATAATTTGCAGTGATATACGTGGTAATATCGCTCAGGGAACATGCCCTGCAACCATGGATTTTTAATTACCTAGATTGTATGTGACATCGCCTCCAATACAGTACATATAAATATTTAAACGAGCAAGCATTTGTAGTGGTGTCCAAAATCCTAGTGGACACTCAATTGTGCACTCAATCAATCCCACAATGCATCACAATATTGAGTGTACAACCCATCTGCACTTAACTGCTAGAAAATATGCATAACGCACTGTGAGAGAATGAATTTCCATATCTGAGCAAAAGATGGCTTCCACATCAGAATTATTTTGGTGCACAAATTTTTATTTAATTAAAGTAACTTTTGTATACATGACAGAAATCATAATACTTTGCTTTATTGATAATAGACAGCTCAGTAAGAGTTCAATAACCGTCTGAATGATTTATCAACCAGCAACGCACAAACAAAACTGTATCCTTTCCAGTGTCCTGAGAGCTTGCATTTTCATACACTCCTTCAATAGGGCTTTATTAGTGTACTAATGAAGGGAAATGTGAATGAGGGTATAAGGGATAATTGCGGATACAGCTATTTTCAGGTGCTGTGTAAAATCATTGAGCCTGCGGCAGCTATGGTACAGCAGCAGACTTCCTTGATTATTATGTCGGAATGAGAGTATAAGTAGATATATCGGCCAAGGTAATTAATTTTTAGCACACAATGTGACTACAGAAGAGTCAAACTTTTTTTAAAGATTATGCTAATAGTCTAATTCAATAAAAAGCATTTATGCTAAGCTAAGCTAAAAGTGCTCCTGCTAGACCCAGAGATTGGCTGAATGGAGATTGGATGAAAGAAAGAAAGAAAGAAAGAAAGAAAGAAAGAAAGAAAGAAAGAAAGCTGGAATTGATCTGGAATGTCTGGGCTCTCTCCCTAAGTTTATTCTCAGAGCTGCAGGTGTTGGCAGCGAAATACAGCTGAGAATAGAAAAGCAGGACGGATGCCCAGCTCTAATTAAAACAATCCTGTTTCTTGCAAGCTGTTTACCCCCAAGACATTAGCCAGATCCCACCCCACTGAATGTCTGCCTTTAAAAGCCCAAAACATCTCTAAACTCGCTGTTCTTTGAGAATAATCTGCTACTCAGAAAGTATTTAGGAAAAACGTATGCAGATGTGGGGCGTCACGGTGGCGCAGTGTGTAGCACGATCACCTCACAGCAAAAAGGTTGCTGATTCGAGCCTCGGCTGGGTCAGTTGACATTTCTGTGTGGAGTTTGCATGTTCTTCCTGTGTTTGTGTAAGTTTCCTCCGGGTGCTCCACACAAGCCCAAAGACGTGGTATAGTGGTAAAGGGGAATTGGGTAAGCTAAATTATCCGTAGTGTATGTGTGTGAATCAGAGTGCACGAATGTTTCCCAGTGATGGGTTGCAGCTGGAAGGGCATCTGCTGCGTAAAACATAGCGCTGGATAAGTTGGAGGATCATTCTGCTATTGTGACCCCAGATTAATAAAGGGACTGAGCCAAAAATAAATGAATGCTGATGTGTGGCAGAATTATAACAGAATGTTTTCAGAATCCATGTAGAGCATCAATAAAACCAAACCAGATTGTAGAATATGTAATAATCTGACATGGAGAAAAAAAAAATTAACCTTGTAAAGCCTGACATGAAATATTAAGTTCCAAATGAATGAATTAAAATATTGAACATTTAAACAAAAATAATCAAATAAAGAACAAATCAATTGTTAATGTAATATTTGACACATCATGCTTTACATGCCATATAGTATGATATAGTAAAAATCCCAAATAAACAGAAAAAGAAAAAGAAAACAATGCCATAGATCAAATATTACTGTTGGCGATATTTAAATGATAAAAAAAGAAACAATTCACATGGTTTGTAATTACACACTACTGAGAAAGATTATAATACACAAAAGGCTAATAAATTGTCACCAATAATGTATCTTACTGAGATAAATACATAGGGTGCTATCAAACACTTACTTTTTCCACAATATTTGTTTGGTGCATTTGTGCATGGCAAATTATCAGTACATTTATTGAATGAAAACTTTCCGCTGACATTTAAAATCTTCTTCAGATGACACCTACAGTATATAGCAGTGTGTGCAGATGATCACTGATTACATTAGGAAAAGGCTATCAAACTGCATTTTAGACTGGCCCACTGTATAGAAGCCTTATATCCCTGGGAGACATGTGGATGATTCTGTCCCATACAGCTGGCACTGCACAACTCAACTGTGCGGTCAGCCCTTTGGAAAGGACATACGGGAACGAGTTAATGCTTACATGGCTGCTCGCTCTCTTGGACCCAACTCAGCAAAGAGCTCCAATAGGATTGCCCTTGGAAATCAGAAACAGCATCGTGCGCCAAAAAAAATCATTGTGGTCCCTAAACACTCGTCCCCTGCGCGATTCTGCCATTACCAATGTTCTCTAATAAGGCCAACACAGCCGTTGACATAATAGAGTCATCTAAGAGTTATAAGGTTCTATCTAAGGTTCTAATTTAGTTATTGACACATTCTTATTAATTGACAACTTATTTACATTATGGGATGTTTTTTAAAGTTGTTTAGATTTTAAGACTTTTTATTTAAAATAAATAAATGTTACACATGTATTGTTTGCTATGGAATGCAAAAACTTTGAAGCTCAATATCTCAAAACTCTTCAGAACGAAGATGGAACCTTATAATTCCAAGTTGATGATATGTTGTATTAATATTCACTAGTTTTTATATGTTTACATTTTATCAACTACTAATTAACAGCAATGTTTCTCACATAATGTGGTGCATTAGACTTCATAGTTTAATGTTTGCTACTTGACATAATTGCCTCTAATGTAATGTTTACACTAAATGCGAAATTAAGCATTTGAGCTACTAAGTTAAACACAAAGTAAATGCAAACACGCAAATAGAGGCGACTCCTTGGGTGACTCTAGATGGGGCCATGAACTTAAACAAATTGGCAATTGACTTTCCAGCATTTTTGGGGTACTTTAACAACAGGTACAAAGCAGCAAATGAAGTACGCCTGTTTGAAGCCTGGTTTATACTGAATGAATTTGCTAATTTGTTTGAGTGTGTGCTGCGAATGTGACGTCATTGCGATGTTCACTGAGCTTCGCTTTAGGTGTGCATGACATGATTTCGGCTGGCGGAGTACACAAAGTTTTTGAGACTCGAGCGAACAGTTCGCATGGTAATGCATTTGCTTTGAGTTGAATATGAGTCACTTTCAAGAGATTTCATCTGAAACAGGTACGACTATACAGACATGTTTATGATCCGTCCATGCGTGATCATAGGGAGAGTCAGATGACCCGTAATTCTTGGATAGAAATTGCAACAGCCTTGGGAAAGGAAGAAAGTTTTTGTTAAAAAGTTTGGAAAAACCTAAGGGACCAGTTTGTTAAAGCCAAAAGAGGCCATGGCTAAAGTGGAGACCAAGCTACACAATTAGAGAATGTTTTTCCACCATTTATAGGTTTTACACTGATGTATATATATTATAATTTGAATTTAGAAACAATTGAATAATTACAAAACTATTATTAAGGAACAAATTATTTCTTTGATAACTGGAAAAGAATATTTGAACCTATCAGTTTACAGATGCCATGTTTATTGATAATAAGGTCAGGAATGTTGGACCATTATTGCCTTTTTAGCATATTTGTAGAGAACAAAAACTAGCCAGACAGTAAAGTGTCAATTGTGGAGCAGGCTAAATCTTTATATTTAGAGGATGCCTTTCCAGCTGCAATCCATTACTGGGAAACATCCATACACACACACACTACGGACAATTTAGCTTACCCAATTCACCTACACAGCATGCCTTTGGACTGTGGGGAAAACCGGAGCACCCGGAGGAAACCCACGCGAACACGGGGAGAACATGAAAACCACATAGAAATGCCAACTGACCCAGCCAAGGCTCGAACCAGTGACCTTCTTGCTGTGAGGCTATCGTGCTACTTACTGTGCCACTGTGACATCCTTTTCCAAGTAGTATTTTAATTTAAATTACATTAATTTGGCAAACATATTGTCTGGATGATGTGTTCCTCTGGCATTACAAATAAATACATGGAAAAAAATCTTCTACCTTGCACTATGCACTCTCTATTCTCCTCAGTGCTTTCTCAGCAACACAACTGCAGCCATTTTAAGGCAACATTTAAGCCATGATTTATTTTTTTTTATATGTTAAATGGCACAAACACCCATTATTTGAGGAGTGCAAATGTTAGTAAATCAGGTTACATGATTAATTAATACTGCCCTCCTATAAAATTTGCATCTGACTAGTGAACTCCTACAAATGCATATTCAATAAGATCAGATCCAAAACTAGCTGTGTTTAGGCCTTTTTGCCTTTAATCTTTACTGCACATATTTAGTAACTACCTGCAATACTGTTTTAATGCCAAAAGACAACTTGTGCTGACACAAGCTGTTAGTAAATCTGGCCCCTTTATGGTTTAATAGTGCATAAAAGACATTTTATTTATTTATTTTATTTTTATTTTTTTTATTAGAAATGTACAAGTTTAGTAGAAGTGTTTGTTTGATGGTTACACACCTGTCTCATAGCTGTCAGAAAGCCCTGTGGGTTGAAGAAGCCTGTCATCCAAAAGCAGTTGGGTCGCCCCTCAAAAATCCAAAAGTGGAACTGTCTGTTCCGCTCCAGCAACTCCGTGAACCAAAACCCCAGTGTAGTGGAAGCCCAAGAGGCCTGTATACAGAAAGACAGACACACACACACACACACACACACACACACACACACACACACACACA
>CAIGQQ010034599.1:5535870-5557085 GCA_903798035.1 Danio albolineatus | reverse complement strand
GACTTGTGCAACATATATATATATATATATATATGTTGCACAAGTCATGTGGACAAGTCACATCAAGCAGGGCATTACAAATCAAAGTGACCCTTTAAATTCACATCAACATGCGCATGCAGAGTAATTTACAGCCTGATTGTTATTCAGGAGGCAGTATTTTCAATTAGTGCATGATTAGCTCAGCTTGAGCAGCATATGAACTGCAGAGTTAAATAAAGCTGTTGTGCTGCTGGGCTGCAGGTGGAGAAGGTGTTATTTAAAGCTGTTTTAACCAAGCATTCAAGATGGTGCAATGTTTTTTCAATCCAATAATCTAATCACAGCTTTAAAAGAACACCTCTTTTTAATTTTAAAAATAGGCTAATTTTACAACATGTTCTGTCAGTCCCGATGTAACAGAAGAGTCAAGCTTTAAATAGGAAAATTATCAGAACTTTTGTCGTTTAAGTGAGATGCTAAAGGGCTAATTCAATTCAATGATCTATGCTAAGCTAAACTAATCTAAGCTAAGCTAATAGTGCTCTGACAGACCAGAAAACTGGATTAAAAAATTATAAACCCCCACATGGTTAACTCTAGGGGCCCTATCATACACCCGACGCAATAAGGTGTAAGAAATGCTTGGCACAATTTGTTGCTATTTTCAGACCAGCACTAATTTTCATGTTTTGCATGAAATTTGCTATTAAATTGCATGTTTTGTGGACTCATAGGGGTTCGGGTCTAAAAAAAGGAGGTGTGTTAAAGCGCATTGTTGGCGCAATGCTATTTTAAAGCACTGAAACAGTCCAGCGCAGCGCGCATTAGATATGCGGCTATGTGGGTCCAAAACGCTTACACATTGCTTAATACACACAGGATGTACAGCAATAAACAAATATCTTTATATATGAAAAAAATAAAGGATTAAAATGTTACAAAAAATTTTATTTTCTACATTAAAAACCACTACCTACACTACTACACTTCTGTATTATTGTTAACTTATCAGTTTGCTGAAAATTATAACTGAATTTAGAAATAGTTTTGAAAAATGTCTTTAGGCTTAACAAACAAAATTAGGAGTAGGCTAATGGATGTCTTCAGCGGAGTGAGTTTCCACAGTTTTCTTACTCCACGAAAGTAAATGAGTAAAGTAGTGTGATAGTAAAACAAAGAGAAAGTAAATAGGCTGAATTGAGGAGGCTTGTTCTTTATCCTCGCACTGCAGATGGTCTGTTTAACTGTTTTCTCACTAGTGAAGCATTCAGTTTTTCCTCTTACATAGTCCGTCATGTAAATAGCAAATGTGCCAGGGTGCAACTCAACTGACTTTTAAAGGGAATGGGAGATGAGACGAGATGAGATTAGTTTAATGCACGTTATGCTCAAAACACACCCATAACTCATTAGAAGAATAAGCACAACACTGTTAGACGAGGCACACAGCATATTTTTCCGTCCTTAAAATAGCAAAAGTGGATTCGGACATGCCCTAAATGCTTTTGCGCCATGAGCTTTAGTCTTTGTTCCTGGATTGTTAAAATAGAGCCCTAGGTGAGTTGTAAAATGAGCCAATTTGAAACAAAAAAGGTAACACCAAACAATAATAGAAGACCCTTAAAATAACAAGCTATTGAATATTAAGTAAATAGTCCACCAATACAATACTTAATACCATCAAAATAAAGGTTCCCAAATTGTGTGATATTGCTTAAAATATTAATTTGTATTATTTTTGTTATTATTATTTAAAATAAAATAAAAATGTTAGAGGTTTTTAACCTTTAATGCATAGAACATTGTAGAGAATTGACAGGAAATCATGGGGAGCAGAGAGAGGGGAAAGATCGGCAAAAGACCTCAAGCCAGGAATCGACCTTGGGTCGCCGTGAGCACCTTGGTGCTATTTGTCCGCACACTTAACCACTAGGCTATTGATGCCGACTTATTATTATGTTTAGAAGTATATTTTACTTTGCAATAAATAATTTCTGAAAGTTCATGTAGTATAGTATAGTATAGTATAGTATAGTATAGTATAGTATAGTATAGCATAACATCGCATAGCATAGCATAGCAGAGCAGAGCAGAGCAGAGCAGAGCAGAGTAGAGCATAGCATAGCATAGCATAGCATAGCATAGCATAGCATTGCATAGTATCCGCTTGTTAAGTGGTGACGCATGGAATACTGTTTCTGGCACTAAGCTGTTACTCATTTGAATTGAGAAAATGTTCGTTTATGACCCCTTTTTAGTCCTATCACACATTAAACTGAATTTTATATGAAATCATGGCATACACAACAGCCTCTGGGCTTGCTGCATCACTAATACCAAAATTTGAAGAATTTATAAAAAATTTATCACTTTCTACACATCAAATATTAGGCATGGAAATATATATTGTAATCGTGATTTTCGAAAGTATTACATCGCTTTGTAAACGTTTGTTACCATTTGATGGGTCTCCCCATGCAGTCTGATAGAGCACTTGGACCCGGAAGCCCCTTCGCATGATGTCACACTTAACAAGCGGATAATATAGTGTAGTGTAGTGTAGTGTAGTGTAGTGTAGTATAGTGTAGTATAGTATAGTACAGCATAGCATAGTATAGTATAGCATAGTATAGCATAGATTAGTATTATAAGCTAATGAAATGCAGGTGAATTGACTAAAAAAATCTCTGGGGTCTGATTTATAAAATTTTCACAAAAAACTAAAATTTAAATTAAGGTACAACAGACTAAATAGTCATTTATTTATTAATGATTATGACAATAATTTGATTATTTTAATTAAGTCAACATTTAAGTGAATAATGTTTAATGTTAAGAGTTTATTTACAGAATGTGCACATTCTCCTGTCAAGTTTGTTTTGTGCATACACCATGTTTATAAAAGAGACCTCAGGATATAATATCCATGTGTTCATTCCTTTTTGTTGTGTAGGCTTGCATATAATGCACATAATTTAATGACAGTTGGTTATTCCACTTTACCATCTGCATATAAATACTCAAAAACTGTGGAGAGATGATATTTCTCTGGTGGATTATTACAGCACACATATGCTATTACCATGAGAAAGGTCACACACACTTTTATATCAGCCATATCGTGTCATAAATGTAAAAATAACTTACAGTTACAATTCAGTCATAGAAAATAACTGCTCATCAACTAAATTGGATACCAGCATTAACGGTTACTATGCTACACAAATGTTTGCATTACTGTATGTGCTATACATTTTACTCATAGGCAATGACCGCTGACCTTTTTCCAGCGTGCAGGTATCCGGGCATCGTACATGCAGTCTAGTGCATCTCGCAGGTTCTCGCTCATAATGATGGTTCCATCAATGGCAAGCTTCAGGTCACTCAGCGTGTTCCTGACCAGAACAATAACTCTCTGCATGCGATCAATCTCCTGCCGCAGAAATATGTTCATGGGCTGAAGGGGACCCATGCTCATCAGTCTCTCTCTGACCTGGATGTAATGAATAAAGAAGGATTTTTTATTTACTTGTACTTAGGAGCCTTATAAGAACATTCAAAAGACAGCACTGTGACTATCAAGGCATAATTCCTTTGCGTATGCTATTTTGGTTATTGCAACATGTTTTTCAATAAAGAACAGGTAATGGAGACAATATGTGACCATGATCCAAAAAAAAAATAATTGTAGTAACAAAAATAGTAATAAAAAAAAAATAGTTATGTGTATTTTTTTATTTTTATTTTATTGAAATTGAGATTTTATAGCATATGAAAAAAAAACATCTGAAAGCTACGTAAACAATGTTGTCACGCTCTTGAAAAAACAACAACAAGTATCCAAGATGCAAGGTCTTGGACAGACAGTGCAAATAAAAAGAACAAAACCAGAAAAATAGGCATGGAGTTGTATGAAAAAGCTGGTGAAGTCCAGGGGTCCGTTCTTCGTACCTCGTTGAAATGATCTAAAATGATTTGACAGATCATGGATCTTTTGATCTTGATAAATGATCTCTGGCTAATTTTGGTTCGCAAATCAGATTAAAATGTCTGGATGAACTGATCTGAGATCGTGAGTGTTGTGAAGGACAGATCCTCAAAATCATGATCAGCAATGCAACGACTGGTTGATGGCACAGCAGGGTAATGACATCATCTGACTGACATTCAATTATCCATGTGAGCAAAATTAAATAAAATTCATAGTAATCAGTTTTTTAAATATATGATATGCAATAACATTCCACATTTGTTGTGGGCTGCAGGCTTTACACTTTCATGTTTCAAGAGCATTTAGCAATTTATTTACTTTTACATTTTAGATGGGACTTTCTTTATTACGTATTGTAGCTTAGGCTTTTCAAGTTTCTAAATTGGTGTAAGGGATTTGAATAAATTTTGCATCAAAAAGCATTTCGATAATGGTAAAGGTGTCTGCAACTTTTGGGAAGCATCAAATCATAGTCATATTAGCTGTCAAACATGTGTATGACTGCATACATTATTATTCCTTTATAAAAAAACAAAAACAAAAAAAACTGTCAAATATTGAGCATGTCTATTATCATACAGAAATTGTACTAAAGCTGGGTCGGTACGTTAAAATAGTACACGTTTGTATCTAAAAAGCCCATATTACTAATGTCCATATTAATAAATGCTCTCTTTGATCCCCTTAGGGAGAATCACCCAGTTTTTGTACTTTTATTTTGGAGTGCAGATTGCATATATTTTATTTATATATATTTTTTAAACTTTTTTGTATATAAACATAAATATTATTAATTATTCAATATTAAATATTATTAATTATTAATGTATATATTAAAAAAAAAGATTTTACTATTTTCCCAAGTTTATATAACCTCTAGGTTACTAATGTAAGAAAATATCAGCATTCGATACACTTTCAGTATTACCTTTGCTTGAAATGACCCAAACTAATCCTGTTTATATGAAATAAGCCTGTTTCCGAGCAGGTTTGAGCTACCAGAACTGTTGCTATAACAATAACTCTCGAATGAGTTTTGACGAACGAAACTTTCCTGGATAGTTTCAAATCGTCAATAACCAAATCCAGCTAATTGAGTAATCCATGTATGAAGAACAGAACCCAGATCAGAGTAGCTCTACTGAAACAGCTGGCAGACCCAAAAATCACAGAGCGTCCTGACGAAACACAGATTTCACAGTACAATGAACGATAACGTACTGACAAAGATACAAAAAACACAGCGCATAGGCATGATAATTAGCCACAGCTGATGTGAATGATCAGCACAGCTGATCAGCAAAACAAACAATCATGTGATCAAAACAGAATGCTACTACAACCCACTTGCATGAAACAAAACAAAACCTTGTGACAATAAGAGACACACCAGGAAAAGCGCATAATCTGCATCCGTGACACAATGTATTTTTGACTATTGGCAAAATATACTTATGCAACATAAAGGCCTTTCCCAGAGATGGGTTGCAGCTGGAAGGGCATCCGCTGCATAAAACATATGCTGGATAAGTTGGCGGTTCATTCCACTGTGGCGACCCCAGATCAATAAAGGGACTAAGCCGACAACAAAATGAATGAATGAATGAAAATAAAGGCCCGTGCACACCAGGAAGCTTTTCGTTCATGCATTTTTTTTCGCCAATGCTTAATGCCTTGTGAGTCGTGACTAATCAGAGGGTGCCAATGTGATCGTGCACACCAATGTGCACAATGTCAGACACAAAATTTCACAAAAAAAAAAAAAAAAAAAACAATTGTCAAAAAATGTATTGTTATGATGCTCTGGAAAAAAGACTCCTCAACCAAAGAGATTTACTTTTGTTCATTCATGTATGTACTTTTCTTCAAATCGCCAACTACTCAAATATGTACTATACATTTAAATTTGAATTTACTACACAACCTTAAGAAAAGTACATTCTATAAAGTATGAATGTACTACATGTCATTATCACATATATAGACCATTTTGAGGGATGTAAACACTAACAGGTATTTCCTGTTTTACATTGTAAATTTCCATAACCTCTGGGAGTCCAAATAGTTCCACATATTGATGAAAAAAAAAGTTACATAAGATGTTATAACATTAGGTCATGATTGAATTGACTCTTGATACAGTAATGAAAGTTTGACAACAAGCAGGAAATGTTCATGGGCCAATGACATGGCCACATTGAAATGGTCTATAGGCAACAGTTACCCACACTTCACTCCCATTCATGAAATCTCTCGCTTGGCATTATGGGATAGAGTAGCGTCCATCAGATGCACACTTCAGAATCTCGCCGGAATCAGTAGGTCACCTGGGTACTTCTTGTTTACTTTTTTGTAAATACTATGAATTCAGACATACTAGTCTGCTTGCATATTGTTTTTAACGTACTATATAGTACAGAAGTATGCGGTTTCAGATGAAGCCAATATGTTGCAATGATCCACAAAACCAGTCTTAAGTGCACACTTTTTGAAAATTGAGATTTATACATCATCTAAAAGATAAATAAATAAGCTTTAAAAAAATTGGAATGCGAGGGTTCGAAAAACGTAACTATTGAAAACAAAAAATCAACCATGAAATTAATACCTAAGCATATTACTAATCAAACATAAAGTTTAAAAAATATTTACAGTACAAAATTTACAGTAATTCATGTAACATGATCTTTACTTAATTTTAAAATGATATTTGGCATGAAAGAAAAAATATTTTCACTCAAAAAATGTATTTTTGTCTATTGCCAAAATATGTCTGTGCAACATAAATACCCCAGAAGCTTTTCGTTCGTGCTTTTCGCCAATGTTTAATGCCTTATGACTAATCAAAGGGTGCAAGTTTGACAGTACACACCATTGTGCAAAACGACAGTTGCAAAAACGTCATATAATTTTTTTGTTCACGTGTCTTAAGCTTCTGAAGTTAGAGTGAACTTGGACACTTTTGACTTGGAGATGCTCAAGCCCAAAACGCTCTAGGCGAGCACAGTTTCACTTTCATGTAATGAAGAAGGAGCACCGAGGCAAGAGGAATGTGGAGCTGCTTTTTACATTGATGTCTAAACACAAAGAGCTGTATGAAACACAACAGCAACTACAATAACGTCAGTAGGAGGGAGAAATTATGGAGAGTAGCAAAAAAGATTTGATGGTTTTGCTCAGTGGTAGTGTAAATTACCTGGGTCTGAATGTAGGAAAATATCTTGGAAAAATGCTAAGGACAAGGGTGAGCAAAAAGGATCTTTGTGGTCCAAGTTACATATGCCAGATTGCCAAAAATGTTTGAATGCAGACTAGTGAAATCTGGCATATACTGAATGTTTATAATGTATATTTTAATGCGTTTTGATCACCATGATCTAGACACCTGAATGGTGTCTATCAGACAGAATCTTCTGTTGACTATAAGTAACTTAATAATCAGCTAACTTTCATTAAAGTATTAGTAAAGCATTACTAGAGCGTTTGGTTAGCTTAAATGGAATAGTAGTTGATAATAATTACTAGAATGTTTGTTGGAGGACACTCATATTAAGCAGATGATCTACTAATATTACAATGACTGGCAGTTGACCTACAACAGAATGTTTACGTAGGAATAGGGCTGAACAATATATTGTTAAAGCATCGATATCACAATGTGTGTATCTGCAATAGTCAGATAGCAGGATTCGATTATTAATTAAAATAAAAAAAAAAATATTATGAAGGGCACCATTTTAACCATTTTTCAAGAGTTAATGTAAATCGTTTGTGTCTCTAGAATGTGTCTGTAAAGTTTCAGCTCAAAATACCCATGAGATTATTTATTATAACTTTTTAAATCTGGGAAATTTGAGCTGCTTTAACATTGTAGCTGTTTTTGTTGTCTGTGCCTTTAATGCTGATGAGCTAGTTCTCCCCACCAACGGTTCCCAGTTGCGTATCATAGCCATAACCTTCATGCAGACAAACAGCCAGTGTTGCCAACTTAGTGACTTTGTTGCTATAATTAGGGACTTTTCAGACCCCTTAAAAAAACGACTAGCAACAAATCTAGTGCAAATCTAGAGCCTTTATCGACTTTCCTGTGTCCGTACTGTATCGTTCCTACCGTTCTCAATGTGCTGCGGGTGATGCCGTCAACCCCTCCCCCGCCTCAGAGCACTCACAGGCAGCCCAGCCCTTATATACAGCAGTCAGTCTCTCTTACCAGCAGCCTGAGAGTAGATTGTTCCTCTGAATACCGACGGCAAATGATTTAGCGCAGCGAAAGTGAGGTATTTTCCTTGTAACTTTACAGTCAAACCGATCTGCTTCTCCATTGTTTTAAATTTAACAATTTAATTTGTCGTTTATTCTTTTCATGTTCACAATCAGAGAGATTTTACTGACTGTTTTGGGACTTTATTGCCTCCAAATTCATTATACATCTATACTGATATATTGTATTTAAGCAATACTGTTAATTAAATTGACATGCATATATAAAGCGCAATGCAAATACAAATACCCCGTTATTAACGATAGGCTGTTAAACTGCTGGACGTGCTGATGTCAGTAATAAGCAAATTGACTTTTTAAGCAGAGCTTAGCACCTTTTAGCTTTGCCTCATTGAAAATGTGTGGCAACACTGCAAACTGCTCAGTGACAGACAAGAATGAAGCAGATCTCCCTTACTGGAGTACAGTAAGAACTTTCACAACGGTTATTTGATATATTTGTTGTGGAGTTAATTTAAGCCTTTCTTTAGCGATGAGTCACACACAATGTTGTTTTGAAGTTCACTCGAGCGCACACACACTCATACACATTAGCTTTGCTGTTTTTGCATGGCAAATATGACATGAAACAGGTTAGTATCCACTGCTGTATGGACATTGTTGTGTTAATGTACAAAGTAAAGTCCACAAGTCCACAAACCAGGATTGAAGTGTATTGTTTCATAATTGTAATGACGCTATGCGGCTGTGGTGGTGAATTACATAATAAATTTACTGTCTTTATTACAAACATGCACTGATTTAAAAACATTCAACATTCATGATCACATTTGATGATGATTAATGATCACAGCGAGCTGAACAGATCTTTTAATCCCGGTTGCTTTGTGCACGTCCTGTCTTTTGGATATGATTATACCCTAGCGTTACTAGGGTGACATGTTAATAAGCATTTGCCAATCAATTCGGTGGGCAGAGAAACCACACGCCTACATCAAGTTGCGGTCGGTATCAAAATGGCAGGGATTTGGATCCTATTGTAACATCATAAAATTTAAAAAAGAGACTTATTGTGTTTTTATCACTCCAATATGACAGTGGACACTCTATACCTACACACAGCTCTGTCCAAACAGCTTACAAAATATAATTTTCATCATAGATGCCCTTTAGATATTATTTTTACAAATTTCTTTACAATGATGACCGTGTTATTGTACATTTGATTGATTGTTCGATTTCTGTACTCGAATACTGTTAGACTCCCCATAAGTCTAAGTTTCACTTTTATTTTTGCTCTGTGGTATTTACATGGTAAGTGATTATATTTTATGCCAATGCAAATGACTTGTTCATCCCCGTTGATCTAAATTAATGAGTTCTTTTCATATAGAGCTATTCAAATCATCTGGTGAAATGATATGCATATTGCAATATATATCGCAGCAAAACAAAATATAGTAATGGCAAATTTTTTTCCAATACTGTGCAGCCCTACGCAGGAACATAAATTAAAGTGTTACCCAAAAGTCTCTATCGATTACATGAATTCCTACAGCCATGGTCACAATCAACAGAATATACAACCACTATTTTCAATTAAATTGAGTTTACAGCCAGCTTCAATGAAAACATCAATGAAAATCATTTGCAGCACATTTTGCACCTCTGGTTGAACAGAACGGTAGGTGATGAGGACACTACAGGGGACACAATGTTTTATTTACATGTAGAAAATATTTGTTTTTCTCTATTGCTATTAATAATTGAGTTTTAAAACTGCCAGCAAGCAGTGCATGGTGATTTTTTCATCATCGCTGAGTTTTAAATATTTTAGGAAAGCTCATGACTGAGACAAAAATGCTTCTCTGCCGTCCGCCATGAGAGATAATGAAAACAAAAAGCCCTCATGCACCCTAAGGCACGCTTTTTTCCTGCTGCCTTGTTAATTGGTAGATAATCAGAGGGGAGTAGCAGCCAATTACTGCCTATATGTCTCAAAGGCACCTACAGTTTAGTGTTGGAACATTTGCGAGCCCCTCCACCCCCATAAAAACGCATTAGTGCAGGCAATCTGTGACCTCAGAACCATCCGTCAACCCTGAGAATGTCCCCTCAGGACTCAAGCTACCAAACAGCAAAGGCCATTTGCTCCCATTGGGCTCTGAGCTCTCCATCAACCGTATACGATTTTTGTTGCATCACAGTTGCTCAGTCTGAAGCCTCACCTCAAATGGAACAAAATCTGGAGGCAGTTTCTCCAACATGTCATCTGCTAGCCGACCCACAATGGCCTCCCTGGTCTCCCCACCTCCAGTGGAGCTGTCCTTAGGTTGGATACTCAGGATTGTGTCTAGTACGTCCTTGGCAAGTTTGCTTTGGTAAGTGATGTCTGCATTGGGGTGGAGGCCAAAAACCTCAGGGGTGTCATATGTTGGGAGACCCTGCAGACAAAGAAAAATGGTTATTTTCGTACGACTGTGACTAAAAATCATATATTTAGGGGTTTTTTTGCATTTAAAACCAACTTCAATTTCATCAGTGAACGTTGCAGTAACCAAAGGGAGTCTTGTAACATCTCTATGGCTTGATTCATAGAGTGTGAAACTCATAAGATCCCCGAGCCCGGGGCTCCCTCATGTTTGCAAGACGAGAAGGGAGTTTGAGCTCAGGTAGATCTCGAGAACTTCCCTGCTGTAGTAGCTAATAAACAGATAGTGATTGCTCTTAAGAAATAACTACTTACTAGGAGCATGTCTATGGTGCCGATTTGCATTAGTCAGTTAACTTAAGTTGCATGTTTTTGGACGGTGAGAGGAAACTGGGCAACCCGGGGGAAACCCACTTGAGCACAGGTAGAATGTGTATACTCTACACAGAAATGTCGGCTGGCTTGGTAAAGACTAGAACCAGTGATGTTTTTACTTTGAGGCAACAGTGCTAACCATTGGGCCACCGTACCATCCACCTAAGAAGGGAGGAGTAGGGGTGAAAGGGGGGATTCTTCAAAACGAAGATGGATGTGATATGGAACTTACCTTGGGGTATTTATAGTGGCTAAGGAATCATCTGAGGAATTTAATAATGCTGGACCAGCCGCAAGCAATCATAAGCATGTGATCCTCTCAAAATTAGTTTATAAATAAACTTCACTTAGCTGTGTTTATCTCTTGACCATTCATGAGTAATTTATGTGAAGTGAAAATAAAATTGGAGCCAAAATAGATCAGTAATAGTATTATGCCCTGATCAAAATCCTGGTTTAAATTCATTTAAAATATTATTTTCCAGTAAAAACGGTTTTATTTGGTTCAATAACAAAAGATTCAAACACTTTCGCAATAACTGATAGCCCTGAAATCAGTCTACAATGATCTAATTCAGAAAGATCTTCCCCCTTTAACCGAGGAAGAGCCATAGCTGATTTCCATGCTTGATGAATTGCATTTGAGCTTAAATTTTAATTAAGCATAGCAGTTATTAGTTCAGCTATGTAATTTGTCGCAATCTTTAAAAAGTAAGATTTTATATTATCAGTCCCTGCTGACTTTTTACAATAAAAATTCATTAAAGCTTTGTGAACTTGTGTAACTAAAAGTGGAGTAAAAATAAAGGGTTGAATAGGAGCCCATACATCAGCAATATCTTCTATATTATGTTCTGCAGAATTATGTTCATCAAAGGTTAATCCAGCCATAACAAAATGCCTATTAAAAGCATTTCAAATATTTTCCTTTCCCTTTATAATCATTTAACTTTTATATCCTCATGTATTCAAATTGAGGATTGCAATCCTGGAAATATTAATTTTAATGAGATCTGTGAGGAGTATACTCATTGATGCTAAGCACTGTATTTGGTTTTAGATTATAGTTTAGCTTTAGATTAATCTTACTTACTGGCATCTTATTTGTTGCATATATTTCTAATGTTACCAAGCTTTTCAAATTTAAGCTCATGAGAGTCAAGAGATCCATAGAAGTTGACTTTACTTAAAGTGAGTAAACATGTTTACTCACTTTAAGTAAAGTCAATTACTTTAAAAGCAACAATTTACAACAATTTCTTTTTTTTTTTCTTTCTTTTTTTTCTTGTGAAATAAAAAATCACAAAGTTTATTTTGCAATAAGATCAAGAATTTTGGTATTATTCTGGAGTCAGATCTGAGTTTCATGTCAAAGCAGTAAATAAATCAGCATACTGTACTATCATCTCAAAAATATTGCAAGAATTAGATGCTTTGTTCCCAGTGAGGACTTGTTTAATTCGGTGGAATCACACTAGAATTAGTTTTTCCTCTTGGTGCAGTTCGCTTGGGCAGGTGTGAATGTTCAAATGCACTAAAAAAGCGTAAATATGATTAAATATGTTTGTTGTTTGATTATTGCAGAGTTGTGTAACAACCATCTTACATTATACACACATTCATCATAATATCCATTCATCACAAAAGCTTCCTGTAAATAATTTATGCTTAGAGAATGTATATGCCTGTTTCACAGCTGAACGAAAGCAAGTAGGACATGTGTTTGTTTATGCTTTTGTGTGCGGTTTCATTCACTAATGTTGATAAGCTCATTGCATGTTACACACTGAACAATGCAGCAGAGTGTACAGTGTGTATGCTGCTGTCGAGTGCGCAGATCGGCTCCTGGAACCATGTTTGTCATTGAATCTGAGAGGATAATCCTGCTGTGAGTTGGGGCTAAAAACATCCATCACAATCAGCTCAGACAGAATAAAGATCTGCCGTACTCTGCCGGCAGCTGCACAATTTCTCTCACTGCTTTATGTGACTCACTGCCTTTAATGTACAACAAAAATAAGGCCATCAGGAGGATGCTACGGCCCTCTCAGCACTTAAATTACTATTATGAGGTGGTGTGTGTATGTGAAATTGATCAAGCTGTACTATTTTTAGAGCTGGTGAATCAGCCTTTTCCCTGTGTGTGTGTGTGCTTGTTTATGTGATTTATGAGGACAAATATTTGTATAATGACATGGGTATGACCTAGGTTATGAGTTGGTTTATGAGTACATGCCTTGTGTTCTTGTAATTTTAAAGCTGTTAGAAATCATACTTTTTTTTATATTAAAATTTTGTAAATGTGGGGTATAATAGTTTAATAAGCATTTATTTACAGTAAAAAAATATAAAATACATTATGTCCTCAAATCACAGAAACCAAACACTGTAGTTTCTCTGTCGCAGATGCATTGTTTACACCATGTTAGTTACAGTATAACGTAAATGTTCTGTTACAGTAATGGTCCAAGTCAGCAATAATTGTGACGAGCATCTGTTCAATACAGCACGAGCTGCAGTTGAAGGCTGCGCAGAGAGTGAGTCACCTGACATTAAGCATGTGGTGAGAGCAGCCGAAAAAATGTGAATATGTTTGTAGAAAAGGCCTTTTGTTCAATGCACTGATATCGATGACCAGGGATGCAAAGATTAGCCAATTTCACTATTAACTGCATTTCAATTTGACAGGGTTGATTAATCTTAAAGGCTTCTCAATGCAGCATTTCTGTTGTACGAAATGAAACTGCTGCAACTAAACAAAGTTATGCCAACTGTGTGCTAGTTTAATGTTCTGAGCTTGTATACCAAGGCTAATACCCAAGCTCACTGGATTAACTATAGCAGTTGGCCATCAACATCACATCTTTCCGCGTGCACGTTTGTTATTTCTAATGTAAGAATATATGTCAATATGTGTGCGCAAGCGGAGCAACACACTCGCGGCTTTCCGGGTGCATAGTAGAAAACATCTCACGCCGTGTCAATGAGAGTTCTGTGTGGCTTTCAATGCAATGTAAACAAAAGATATGTTAGACGAATTATTATTAAAATGATTATTTATGTATGAACGCAGATGATAATAACAGTTCATTTAAATACTTAGCTAATATATAGCTTAAATTTACATTAGACGTGATAACCATGAAACCATGATTGTTCATCAGACTATAATCGTACAACCAAAATCTAAAATCGTTGCATCCCTAATTGTTATGCAGTTCAAAACATAACATATGAATGTGTCTGAATGTAGGAGAAGCCTACTAAAGCAATGAACTGCTTTTGTTGAGTTCTGAAATACAACATTTGAATGTTTGTAAAAAAAAAAAAAAACAACCAAAAAGAAAGCCTATTGTACATATATTATGTAGTTTCAAATAAAACATATTAACATTTTAATGTAGAAAAAGCCAACGTGGGTATCTTAAGGAGCAAAAACACAACAAATGGGGTCTAATATGCATTTGTGTCATCACTTATATTGCATTTCATATCTCTCCGGCCCCTCATTTAGGATGCTTTTCATGAACTGGCCACCATGACAAACTAATTGAATAGCCCTGGTTAGGCTGTAGTTTGTATCCCCCTACTGGTTTGAGTATTACACAGCCATTATCATGTGACTAACAAGGAAGTTGATGTCTGCCATGCCACTGTTCTATTGCAGAGTTGGACGGCAGTTAATGGATACACATTTGCATTCATCCTTGGCCTTTGGAAGCGGTATGTGTTGTGGTCATTGTTCATAAAAATTCAGTTATAAACAGTTAGTTTAGGAGTTTGTAATCTGTATTATTTGAGTAAATTGTAGATTAGGGTTGGGCGATGTTGACCAATTTGGCATCGTAGAATGTCTAATGTGAAACATTGCAATGGACGATAGCATCGTCGTTATAGGCGGCGGTGAATTAATTATTTATGAATAATGAATTAATAACTCATTATTTGTAGCCTACCGTTTCAACTACCTGACCAGCATGGTCTTTGTTTTACCCATAACCAAATAATAAATAAATAAAGATATGTTTTCCTTGGGACTCTGGCATGAATAGGCAGAGTGATCTGTGTCGTTATAATGGCCTCAACAAACTTGGTTGGTAAAAAAGGTGCACAACCAACAGGAACATACAAGCAGTATCTGAGGTTTTCACAAACATTATTAAGTTCAAGCGAGAAAGCGAAAGCTTGAAGAAGTGTACTGACGCTGTGACACATTACCTGTCAAAAGACAGAAGAGTCGTTAGACAGAGACAAGATTAATTAAATATCATATTTAACAACTATAGTGAGATGCGATCCAGCAGTTCATGCTTGATAAAATGTCCGATGTGCACTGCTCTTTGGGGTTTTGTGCTCAAAGAAGCCGCTGAGCTGGAGCTAGAGCTGGAGCTCAGATGAGTACAGGACAGGGACTATTATTACATGGACATCAGCAATCGAATTATTTGCCTATATCTAATTAAGTCAATAATATGATTAAGGTGTTTACATGAGTTGCTTTTTGAATGTTCCTTTCATGATCCCGTTTTACATGTTATATCATATAATTTACCGTGCTGTCCACATTTCCCCCGGAGTTTCATGTAATTTCAGGTATTTCATTTTTAATTTGTTGACTTTAACTGCAGTTTGGTACTTTTACTTTCATTCTGGAACATTTCATCCAAGCCCCCTGTGCAAACAAGATATTGGATGCAACTATGAACTGCTGGAAGAGTGTAGTTTTAATGGAAGTTCATACTGCATGCTGAATAGAACAAAACATGGTGAAGTTGTAGTTTCAACACATGGTCACATGGTCAAGTCTTAATCAGAGTATTGTCTTAATCGCATTATAACCGAATTATTGGTGTCCATGTAAACATACTCACTGTGTGTGTGTGTGTTTACTTATATGGATCATAGATAATATAATGGTTTTAAGTCAATATCTTAGTTAAATATCTTTATTTAGTGTAGTCCCGTTTTGTGAGTATGCAACGTTTATAAATGAGATCCCACCTCTGTATAGAAATAAAGATAAACGATTAATTGAATAACCGTTCCAAAGTGAGTAAAGGTTTCTCGTGCTCAGGAGAAGAGCAATTGAAGGAGAAGGGACTAGGGAACAATGCACATTGCATTGGGACCTATCACTCAGAACACCATTCATGCATGGAGCTCTTCTAATGAGCTGCTTATCTAAATCAGGTGTGTTAAATAAGAGAGACATAAGAGAGATCATTGGGTGTGAGGACCAGGATTAAGAAAAGTTTATCTAGAGTGGAGACTATGCTGAATGAACAGTACTGACACTTAAAGAGACAAACTAAGCATAGTCACTGGACACATTGTTAAAAAATATTTGTTCATCTTGGACTTGCACACAGACGCTACTATCCTCCACAATGGTGACACAAAAAATGTTTTACAGTACTTTGCTGTTTTTTTCTTGATTTTACGGTAAAATACTGGCAGCTGTGGTTGCCAGTAATCTACTGTTTTTAAGATATTATGTTTGTAAATTCGGTTTACAGAATATTTCCGTGAAAAATACATTCCACAGTGTGTATTTTTCATCGAGCACATTTAACCCCTCAAATCCCAGAGCAAAATCCTCCCTAATGTCCTTACTACAGAGGGTTGAACACTCAGGCAGTGATGACGTTAATGAGATAATTAAGTATCTAATTAAAGGAAGATTGAGAATTATTGATGACCAACTGTTAATAAGCAGAATCACTGAAGGAAAGAAAAACAAGACCAAATAACACAAATCACAGCCAAAACCAAAGATGAAATCAACTAAAAATTTTATTCTAAATAAAAATAATAATTAATAAAAATAAAACCAATTACACAATAAAATAATTATTTCTCAAGATCTCAGCAGAGATCATTAAACAACTTCCCAGCTTCACTTATTACTGACATTTGACTTTTTCTATCATGAACAAAAGTTCTTAATTAAATTTTTGTTGTTCATTTGAAGTCACCATGACGGAGATCAGTGTCTGCTTTAGTTGTGCTCTTCAACTTCTTATTATAACATTAGTTTGTAATTGGTTGCTATAATTAGTTGTGATGATCACACTATTTTATAGCATGAAAAGCTAGGGAAAAAAAACTATAAGAATAAGTCTAATAAGATTAACTATGACATCAAATCCACTATCGCCTGCTTGTTAACTCGTTCAGTATCTTGTTAGTTGTGTGTGAGAAATTAATAACATACATTAATGAAACCACTGGAGCTTCAGAAATCAATGATTGTTTAACAGGTCTAAAAACACCACTCATAATGAGAAAGTTTGAACAATGGCAGAACTTAAAAACACACAGACATCAACAATTAGTCTTTGAATCTCAATAATGGTGACAAACAAAAAAATAAAATAAAAAACAATCTACTGAAATATTACACCTCTAAAACAAAATAAAATAAAGGCAAAGAAAGTAATTTTAAGAACATAAAGCTGCATAATTTATTCATGCAGATTTTTCTTTTTAGCAACCATGGTTGAGGTTCATATCCTGATTCTTGATGTCTGTGTGTCTTAACGTGATGCAGGGGTTTTCAAAGTTTTGTGCATGACACTCTGATTATTAATTTCTATTATTCCCTTTCTAATTGTTTGTTGATCCTTCATGTAAAGCTGCAGTATCGTCCCAAACAAAGATAATATTTTCTTTCAATTTTTTAATGACCTAACTTACAAAATACTTGGCACTTCATCTGTAACAATTAATAACATTTAGTATATTTTTTCTCTCACGACTTCTTTTTTTTTTGCAATAACCGATGAATTTCAGAAACAGTTATAACAGTCAGAGAAACATTAAGATCAAATGTTAAAGGTTCAAGAGCCCAACTAAAGCAGCTTCTGATCTCCTCGATGGTGAGGTCAAATTAAATATTCTCAATAAAAAAATATAAACCTCTGTTAATTATCAAATATTCTTGCAGATATGACAGAAATGAAGTCAAACTGTAATCAGTGAAGCTGGCAAAGCTGTTATTTAATGGAGTTGTTTAATCCTCTGTTTTAATTCAGTTGGTTTGGTGTGAGGCTGTGTGTGTAGCTTTATTTCTTCCTTCAATTTCTTATTCCTTCAGTGATTGTGCTTGTTAACAGCAGCTGTTCATCAGTGTCTAAATTCAGTCATTTGTGGTCATTCACTTTCTATAGTGGACTAAACTAATTGACTAATTTAAGTCTGAACTGAAGACACTCCGCCTACTTTCTCAAAAACAAAGGTTTGATCTTTTACAGTTATTTTCTGTATTTTATACGGAAATGAGCTGTTAATCATTCTACAGATTTTCACCGATATACAGACTTGTACTGTTAAAATCACGGACATGTTTTACAGTGCACTTTTAACTTACCTGGATGTATTGGAGGTACTGGTCCACATTATTGCATTTGGGAATGCTGTAGCCTTTGTAGAAGTGGAAATCAGGGCTGAACATGTTCTCACTGAACCACACCTTTGCAAATGTGTTCAAGAGGCGCTTATCATAGTCATCGGTCACCCTACCGCCATACTGGATCTCCCCGATCATATATCGTACAGTGTTCCAGGACACTCCCTGTAAATAAACACATTCAAATTTAAATGTCAGAATCTATTAGACAGCGTTTTGCATAGACCCTTGACAAAGCTGACATAGATCATTCCCTTTATGTAATACAACCTTGACCCAGTGGTGGAAAAGCAGATATCAATGTCATACTTCCATAACAAGCAGTGCAAGGACATTTGAGTAGAACTCATTTGATTGTCAAGTCCTGGGTTGATTCAGGTTCACTGCCAAAACTAAAGTCTTATTTCCAGCTCAAACACTATATTGATCTTGTTTTATAGGGAACCTATTATGCCCATTTTTACTGGATGTAAAATAAGTCTCTGATGTCCCTAGAGTGTATATGTGAAGTTTCAGCACAAAATACCTCACAAATAATAATAAAATCACAATAAATAAAAACGGATTTATAACATTTTGGTGACTGTAGCTTTAAACTCAAATGAGATTGAGACCCAGCCCTCTTTGCAAAAGAGGGTGGAGCTAAAAAGGCCTATGTCTCTGCATAGTAGCAGATTCATAAACAAGACCACCGTCCTATGCTAATGAAGGAGAGATTGCCACTAATGGGTGGGGCCAGGGATGTTGCTAGACATAAAGCTCTACTGGGGCACAGCTACCCCTCTGTTGTGTGTTGTCTTAGACCCGACTCATTGCAGAGAATTAGGTTTATTAAGATTTACCTCCCTGACTCAGCATCCCTCTTTTTTGCTTCATCCAAAAAATCTTTCAGGAGCCATGCTTAGTCTAAATAAGATCATCGTCATATTGTTTAAACTTTGTTTTGTCGACTTGCAAAAGTCACTGCTTGCTGACACCTCCGCATAAAAGGTTGTTACGCTGGTTTCACAAAGCATGAGCGGCGTGTGAGCAGCACAGCTATTTTTTCGGCATGCATGTTCACAACCAGGAATTTCACTGGGAGCAGAGCAGGGCATCAGCGTCAAGCAGGAGCGGGGTGTGAGGCACGCGGGTATGGTTTTTGATTAAACTACATTGCTTTCACCAGCATTGGTTTGGTTGCATATAGATAATAACGTCTTCATTCTGGGATTACCACTCTTAATATATATACACTTGCATATAAAGTAAATCCTATCTCAAAGCATTTATTGGGGCACTGGTGATTTTTACTAGGGCATGTGCCCCAGTAAATAGGGTCTATATATATTTATTTATTTATTTTTTTTTATCCAAATAATTATACAAAAATAATTTGTATTGTATTTGCACAAATAAAATGCATACATTTAAAGGGGACCTATTATGCCAAAAAAAAAAAAAGGCCCAGAGTGTCTTCTTTCCAAAGATACATAAACTGTGAATGTAGACCAAATCATTCAGCATCTGTTAATGTTTTAGTTTGGGATGTTCAGTTTTCAGAAAATGCCTCTGACTGTGAGGAAAAGGAGGACATTGATATAGTTTTGGAAAACATTTTACAGAAATCTCATTTTGTATGATATTTTAATCAAATTTGAAATATAAACTCATGAGACACTTGGCTTTCATGTCATATTTTTTCTAGGACATTGCATGAATGTTTTTACTGTGTTTGTATATGGAAAAACAAATATTGAACACAATACAATTTTTTTGTTTTAAGTTTGCCCATCAAAAAAAAAAAAAAAAAAAAACCTCAGTCACACATACATCTTATTTAGTGACAACATGCATTTATTGTGTTTTGTTGCAAAAAGATTCAGTATATTTTAGGACACAACAAGTAAATCTGCCGCATTGTATTTTAAGTTTAAATGTCTTGGCTCATTTAAGAACAAATATAAAATTAAGAAGAATTCTCCTGTTTAATAACTCAAGTTGTAAGACATTTTCACACAACATAAGAAAATCATACAGTAGCCATCTATAACCAAGCTAGTTTTACCATAATTAGAGTAAATACACTGCTTGCAATAAGTGTTCTAATACTTAATTTAAGATGTTATTTCATTACAAAAGCCTAGGTAATTTCTATTATTAAAAGAAGTCTTACAAAGTGTACATATCCTACTGCACAGGCAGATCATTCAACCTGTTTCTGATCTGTATCTTCATCTATTTTCCATATTTAAATAGTTTGTTTTTTGAAGTGTTAATGCAGAATGATTGAAACATTTTACTTTTGTCTATAAACTTTATATATCCTATATCCACCCTATCGTTTCGATCTGATCACTACTAAGGCTCTATCTCGATCGCTAAGATCAAATTCCGACTGCCATTTATTGCAAATACCTTGATCTCATCTCAAATGCAGGGGCGATAGAGCCTTTGCAGTTGTCGGTCCAAAACTATGGAATAAGTTACCATTAAAAATCATAATAGCACCTACTTTTACTGTTGTTACTATTGTTTTATATTGCTGTTTTTATTGTAGTGTATTGCTGTTTATCTGCTCCTGCTACTGTACAGCACATTTGTCGAACAAAGGTTGTTATTAAATGTGCTCTAGAAATAAACTTTGATTTGATTTGATAAAAGTGGTATATTATTGCAGAAATTAGTACTACTAATAATACTACTGCCAATATTACTACTACTACTGCTACTACTGCTACTACTACTACTACTACTACTACTAATACTACTACTACTAATAATAATAATAATAATAATAATAATAATAATAATAATAATAATAATAA
>CAIGQQ010034599.1:5458286-5513016 GCA_903798035.1 Danio albolineatus | reverse complement strand
TATATATAATAAAAAACAATACATTTAATACACATATATATATTAAGTTTTTAGTAATAAAACTCTTAAAACCATTCCGCATAAATCCGCAGATTTTTCACAAAATTCTCCACGGAAATAGCAATAAATCTCAATATATAGGTTCTATCTGCGATCCGAATATTAATGAGATATTGAGCTTCAAAGTTTTTGTAATCCATAGAAAACAGTATGTGCGTAACATTATTATTTTTTTAAATAAAAGGTCTTAAAATGTAAAAAAAATACAATAAAAAAGCATCCCATAATGTAAATAAGTTTTCTATTAATAAGAATATGTCAATAACTCAATTTTGACAAAAATGTCAGATAGATACTTACAATTCTAAGGTGACTAAATGTCAGCAGATTCTGTCTGGCCTTGTTATCGGTAATGGTTAGAAAGATTTCACATCGTGTATCCCTATATTGTATATGAACTGTCATGAAGTGTTTTTTTTTTTTTTACGGAAATTGCTTCAACCTTAACATTTCAAAAACAGTCAAACTCTCCAGCAACATCTAAAGGGGTCACTTGGTTCATTTTTATACCACTGTATAAAATACAAACTGTCAAAGCAGCTTTACAAAGAAAACAGGCAATGATTGAAAATCCGATTTATCAGTGGGAAACAACTTTAGTTCGTTAGCTACATTCACTTTCACTAGATGCCGGGTCTAGTTGGTTCAATGATGATTCAGTTTGGTTCAGTACAGGTGTGTCAAGTAATTTCCTGTTTCTTCTCTTTCTAATAAAACGCTCTCTGTGTGAGGTACAGTACTTAAGCGGAAATGCTTTTTGGTAAATTATATAGCTTCAGATCAGTTGATGGTATATTATTTAATCAATTAGTTTCACAATCCATGCACTAACAGTCAAAAGCTTTTTTTGTCCACATTCTAAAGGCCCTTATCAATTTTAAAAGTTTAAAATGCAGTTTTACATCATGCAGAGATGCCTAACTAGACTGGGGCCAGGCTATAGAGCTATTATAATTCAGAATGACGCAGTGCTGGCTGGCATGTGGATCTGTACTCTTATTATGCTGAGAGTAAAAAGTGATGCAGGTTTCAGGCCCTTATTCCTGCTTGACAAATCAATGTCCAGCAGTGAATGTGTTCTGAATACCACTTTAATTTTCTCTACCTAGGAATCTGCAGGAGCTATCAAATCCACCTGACTGTGCTAGGCTGAAATGAGCAGATACGACAGCGATTCTCCATAACAATGTGTAGGAAGATACTATTGCTTCAGATAACCATTCACCTTACTCCGATTTATTTTCCATGTTAAACAATGCTCACAACCTCAGCAATATTTTAATGACAAGACTTGTTCCATTTTATTTGATTTTATATAAATATCAAGCATATATACAGTTGAAATCAGAATTATTAGCCTTAATAGTTATTAGCCTCCATTTGAAATTTGTATTTATTTTTCTTTTTTAAATATTTCACAAATGATGTTTAACCGAGCAAGGGCATTTTCACAGTAAGTTTGATCATATTTTTTTTCTTTTGGAAAAGTTTCATTTGTTTTATTTTGGCTAGAACAAAAGAAGTTTTTGATTTTTTAAAAACTATTTTTAGGTCAAAATTATTAGACCCTCTGTGCAATATTTTTTTAGATTGTCTACAGAGCAAGCCATCATTATACAATAACTGTTTGCCCTAACCTGCCTACTTAACTTAATTAACCTAGTTAAGCCTTTAAATGTCACTTTTAGCTGTATAGAAGTGTCTTGAAAAATATCTAGTAAAATATTATTTACTGTCATCATGGCAAAGATAAAATAAATCAGTAATTAGAAATAAGTTATTACAACTATTATGTTTAGAAATGTGTCTCCGTTAAACAGAAATTGGGGAAAAAATAAACGGGGCTAATAATTCAGGGAGGCTAATAATTCTAACTTCAACTGTATATATATATATATGCAGTTTCAAATCAGATTCAATCAGCATTCATTCAGCTTAGTCTCTATTTTAGAAGTCACCACAGTGGAATGAACCGCCAACTTATCCAGAACATGTTTTACATATGGCATGCAGTGAATGCCCTTCCAGCCACAACCCAGTACTGGGAAACACCCATACACCCATTCGTTCACACACACACACTTAGGCCAATTTAGTTTATTCAGTTCACTTATAGCACGTCTTTGGACTGTAGGAGAAACAGAAGCACCCGAAGAAAACTGACGCAAACACAGGGAAAACAGGCAAACTCTACACAGAAATGTGTAGACTGACCTAGCTGAGGGTCGAACCAGTGAACATCTTGCTGTGAGGCAATCACGCTACCCACTAAGCTACCATGCCGCCCTAAAATCAGTTTCAGCTGATAAATTATTTTGATTTGATAAAATTGATTCAATGATGAAGAATCAATCAATATTATCAGATTTTTTAAGTGCTGAGAAAAAAGAAACAACACAGTTGTGAGATAATACCCTTAAGTCTCTAATACTGTAGTATAAAGGTTTGCCATTCACACTCTTTGTCCAGTGACCCAAAAATAACAGAAGCGCTATTCCCTCGTGTTTGCTCGGCAACAGAAACATGTTTCTGGGATTTATTTATGGCTTAAGCTAAAAGCACACACTACTGTGTTTGTGTAATACACAATAATGAAAAATCTGTCATCATTTACTCACCCTTGACTTGTTCCAAACAAGTATTTTTTTTTTCTGTTGATATATTAAAGAACGTTTCAAAAATGTAATCACTGACTTACAATCTATTTTTAGAAAATAATAAATCCTGCTACGGTGAATTACGATGTTTCTTCTTTTGTCTTTAACAGTACCGAAAAAAATGGTTTGTAACAAATCAAGCAGGAGTATTGATGACAGAATTTTCATTTTGGGCGCCACGGTGGCCGAGTGGTTAGCACGTTCGCCTCACAGCAAGAAGGTCGCTGGTTCGATCCCCGGCTGGGTCAGTTGGCATTTCTGTGTGGAGTTTGCATGTTCTCCCCGTGGTTGCGTGGGTTTCCTCCGGGTGCTCCGGTTTCCCCCACAGTCCAAAGACATGCGGTACAGGTGAATTGGGTAAGCTAAATTGTCCATAGTGTATGTGTGTGAATGAGATTGTATGGATGTGTTTCCCAGAGATGGGTTGTGGCTGGAAGGGCATCCGCTGCGTAAAACAAATGCTGGATAAGTTGGCGGTACATTCCGCTGTGGCGACCCCGGATTAATAAAGGGACTAAGCCGAAAAGAAAATGAATGAATGAATGAATGAATGAATTTTCATTTTAGTTGAAAAATCTCTTTAATATTCATACTGTCAGCTAAAATATATAAATTAATAACAGTGTGATCCAACACAGATATTGATCAATCATCAGTTACTCCACTGCTTTTAAAGGGCCCTTACCTGTTTCTCAGTGAGAATAACTCTGCCCAGTAGCTGATCCTCCAGACCCCTCATAGTCACGGTAAAGTCAATAATGGATGTCCGTGCACTGATCTCAGGAGTATAAGCAGGGTTGGGCAGCTTAGTGGTCACATACAGACGGAAGCCCTTCATTACGTCTACTTCTTTATCCCCTATTTTCACCTAATGACAGGAATGAGTCACAGATTAAAATGTGATTAAAAACTTCCAGGGGAATAGCTTTGACATCAACATGAAGACAGAGCTCAATAACTCAAAACAATTCTTAAATGTACGATTTTGACTTATCTAAAGCATAAAAATACCATGTTTGCGGTTACATATTACATTAACATAATTGTTTATCTGAAAAACAATGCTAAAGCCAGTTATTCTCCATTGAAAATGTGTGTTCTGCAGAATGTCTGTCTTTGTTTTGGTCTGTGTAACTCAGCCCACTGCCAGTTTACCCAATTATATTTGCCACCCCCAGTTGCCTTGGTTGCAAACACAGTGCATTTTGTTTCAGTTTATTTTTTAGTTTTAATTAGCTAACCACATAAACATCACAAATGTAAACATTACACCTTAAATTGTAAGGCTCGATCATCAGGCATGCTCGTTCCTGTTGGTGTTGTGAATCTGGCAACCTGCGTTTGTGTTGAAGGGACTGATTCTTCAATGATTTGAATTTAGACTTCAATAGCTAGTTCAAACCCACAGACTGCACCTTTGAAAGGCTTTGAAATCCTCGACTAAATTTTCATAAAATTTAAAACATTTGAGTGTTGAACATCGATTAAGGCAATGGTAGCATCTGTTAGCTGTAATCGTTGTGAACAACTGAGTAATTTTGAACTTTTCCCTACAAATTTAATCTTCCAGGTTTAAAATATTCAGTATATCAGTAAGCCATAGGAGAACTTGAGAACTTGATGATGCATCAGTGTCTAATTATTTAAGAGATTAGTAACTAGTCACAAAGTTTATATTTTAGAAAACGTTTCTATTTTCATGATGTTGCAGCGGAGCAACAGCATATACTACTGTGACATAGATCACCTCAGGTACTGATCATGTGCTTTATTCAGTGTTAAATGCTCCAAATGTGAGTTTAAATATAATTTTCCATAACATTTAAAATCATACTACTGAAATCAGCAGCAGATAGCTCACCTCAGATGTTGAAAACACAATAACTAGCAGGCGGTTTGAAAATGAAAGTCAGAACTGTGACTCAGTGCAAACCAATAACATCAGTCACTTTGAAGCCTATTCATAATGTTAAAGAGGATTACTGTAATATGTATAAATGAGATTTTTCTATTCCATTGGGAGTGCAGTGACTGGTATTTAAATGTTTCTGTGTTGCATTTGGTGCAGACAGAAAAATTGCTTGTCAATGGAATCTGTTGTTAGGACACAATGTCAAGCTGCTGTATAATGAGACTGGGCAGTAGTTAGTTGATCATGTTGAATCGCAGCAGCGGTAGAGTTGTCAAAAGTACCAACTTCTATAAGTCTGCAATAAAAATGTAAAAATGTGACAATAGCAACATATTCCGCTTGCATTTTGAACACTGTTGGGTGGATTCTTTAGCATTATTGTTTAATTGTGTTTACACGCTCAACATACAGAGCATCCGGAAAGTATTCATAGTGCTTCACTATTAACCACATTTTTTCTATGTTACAGCCTTATTCCAAAATGGATTAAATGCATTTATTTCCTCAAAATTCTATACACCTTACCCCATAATGACAACATGATAAAAATATTTTTTTCAATTCAATTTCAATTTCAAAAATAAAAAAACTGAAAAACCACATGTACATAAGTATTATGTACCTTTGCCGTGAAGCTCTAAATTAAGCTCAGGTACATTCTGTTCATTCTGTTTCCACTGATCACCTGTGGTAAATTCAGTCGATTGGACATGATTTGAAATGGCAAACACCTATCTATACTGTATAAAGTCCCAGGGTTGACAGTGCATGTCAAAGCACAAACCAAGCATGAAGACAAAGAAATTGTCTGTAGACTTCCGAGACAGGATTGTCTTGAGACACAAGGCTGGGGAAGGTTACAGAAACATTTCTGCTGCTCTGAAAGTTCCAATGAGCACAGTAGCCTCCATCATCCGTAAGTGGAAGATGTTTGGAACCACCAGGACTGTTCCTAGAGCTGGCTGGCCATCTAAGCTGAATGATCGGGGAGAAAGGCCTTGGTCAGGGAGGTGATCAATAACCTGATTGTCACTCAGTCTGAGCTCCAGCATCCTTCTGTGAAGACAGGAGAACCTTACAGAAGGACAACCATCTGTGCAGCAATCCACCAATCAGGCCTGTATGGTAGTGGCCAGACGGAAGCCACTCCTTAGCCTGGAATTTGCCAAAAAGCATCTAAAGGGCTCTCAGACCAGAAATAACAGTATTCTTTGGTCTGATGAGACGAAAATTAAACTCTTTGGAGTGAAAGACAGGCGTTAAGTTTGGAGAAAATCAGGCGCCGCTCATCACCAGGCTAATACTATCCCTACAATGAAGCAGGTGGTGGCAGCATCATGCTGTGGGGATGTTTTTCAGCAGCAGGAACTGAAACACTAGTCAGGATAGAGAGAAAGATGAATGCAGCAACGTACAGAGACATCCTGATAAAAACCTGCTTCAGAGTGCTCTTGACCTCAGACTGGGGCGACGGTTCATTTTCCAGCAGGACAATAACCCAAAGCACACCAGCAAAATATCAATGGAGTGGCTTCACAACAACTTCATGAATGTGCTTGAGTGGCCCAGCCAGAGCCCAGATTTAAATCCAATTGAACATCTCTGGAGAGATCTGAAAATAACTACACCGCCACTTCCCATCCAACCTGATAAAGCTTCAGAGGTACTGCAAAGAGCAATAGGCAAAAATTCCCAAAGTCTGGTATGCCAAGCTTGTGGCATCATATACAAAATGACTTGAGGCTGTAACTGCTGCACATGGTGCATCAACAAAGTACAACAATTAAAAAAAAAATATCACATTGTCATTATGGGGTATTTTGTGTAGAATGTTGAGGAAATAAATGAATTTAATCCATTTTGGAATAAGGCTGTAACATAAAAAAAAGAAAAAGTGAAGTGCTATGAATACTTTCCGGATGCACTGTATATAGCTGTTATTTGGTCTAATTATCAAAAATATGCAAGAGAGTATGTCACAGACATGACTTTCAAATGCTCCAGTGCAAGATGACATTTTTGTCCTTTCAAAGTAGGTACATGTGTGTCTAAATTTTAAATTAAACACTCTTTTAAACTCTCTTTAAAATTGCATTCGATCATGATTTTTGAAAGTATCATATCGTTTTTAAATGTTTATTATGACTATTTCTTGAGTCTCCGCATACAGTTTGATAGATCGCTTGGACCCAGAAGCAACTTCGCTTGATGTCACACTTAACAAGCGGAAGTTAATACGTTAATAATTAATACGTTTTTATTTAAAAATGTGTATTGTTCTCTCCATTTGGCCTGCTGTCCACACTGATGCAGCGTTTTTAAGAAATGAAAAAACATCTTTTTGAAAACGCAGTCCAAAGTGGATACAATTGAAAATGCTATATTCATGTTGCAGTGTGGACATGAAAACAAAGGCTTTCGAAAAACATGGCACATTTTAATCATGTGACAGTTTTTTAGTCAGAGTATGTGTCACTGACACATGACATTTGCTTGCTCCCCCCTTTCTCCCCAGCTTTTCCTAGTAACACCCACTCCCTTAATTTATGTTCACAGCTTTCCATGCCCGTGCACCCTTTCACAAAACAGTGATGACATGTTTAAAGGTCATCAGTTAATTAAATCCTTAAGTTTTTAATATTTTGATAAAAAAATGTATGTACATTTATAAAGCTACAATTTAAACTTCAAAAAAAAGTTAACGTATATGTGGGGTGTTTCTAATGCTGCATCGACAGGGAGAACCGTGAATGTGACATTGTTTTCTCTTCTGGATGCCATTATCAGTCTTACACAATTTCTTTTCTTCCTCTGAAAGTCATGATAACACTATTGTGGAGTTTTTCTTTTGTTATTTGAGCAAACTGAAATACAAACAAATTATTTCTGATACTCTCCCACTCACTCAAAGTTTACCCAACTATGATTACTTCTGCTGCTGAGAAACCCAGAATTGTTAAGGAAAAGTAAAAATGATAATAATAATAATAAAAATAAGGTAGACTTGATTTTAAAGCATTACATGACCCTTTAACAATATAAAAGTCTGGAAAATTAGAGGTGTCAATGACCTTTCTAACATAAAATAGTGATGGTAAGGATGTTTAAAATGATATGCTGATGATCTCAGCAGGGAGTTACTCATTTTATTTCTGTACCAATTAGCAGATATTAAATGCAGATGGCTGTGATGTGATTATGCAGTGGTTTGACAATAATAAAGCACATCCAACGTCTCCCGACTGTTTGGTCTCGGCTATAAATAATGTGTGATCAGGTGTTTGCACCTTTGTATTAATAGTGCTGACTGGTTAAAGCTGTCAGAGCTATTTCCTCAGCTTGCTATTTCCACTTCTTTTTTCGGATGTGTGAAACAGCTGCTGTAGGTGATTGTGAAGCAGCATCACATTTTTTTTTAGGCCTGGATAATTGATAATGAAATTAAGGAAAGATGGCCGCAAGATCATAACTGTCTCTCACAATCAAGTAGTAAGCAGTTAAAATAGCAGGTGTCATCACAGATAATCTAATAGAAGTTAGAAATCTATAACATCGATATTTTCATGTTCTGTTTCAGGTTCTTAATTTAAAGCATATTAATCTTAGCTTAAAGGTACAATATGTCATTTTCACCACTAGAGGGCCAATATTTAAAACAAACAAAGGTATAGTTTGGTGAGTGTGGAGTTATGGGAGTTGTGGTCTTCATTAAAACTTACAGGACATTCCTGCAAAAATTATGGTCATGGATGAGCTAAAATATTCAAATTATAAATGATAGTTTATCTCAAATAAAAGAAATACATTTATAAATATGGTATACAGGTCACTATTTCACTCACCAGGGAAATGGGGGCAACCTAAATGGTTTGTGAGCACAATTAAGTGCACACAGCATGCCATATTATCTGATAATTATAGGAAATAATTCCAAAGGCAGTTGACCGAGTAAAGCCACAAAAAAAAACAAAAAAAAAAACAAACAAAAATAAGATGTATATGCTGAGTTCAGCAGCTAATAAGTTGGAATCAGCTGAGGTCACATTACAGTGACCAGCGAGACCTAGCTGTCACTCAATTGGCCACTCCCTTAATTATGCAGACTTAATATGACTTAATATTAAGAAACAGATGAGTTATAAAAAATGAAGGGTGATATTAACTATATACACCAAAACCATCTTTCGTACCAAGCTGTAAACATGTTTTATCAGCTGTAAAATTGGCCAATTTAGCGTTGCAGTCAGTGAACTTCTGGAGTTCCTGGAGCCAGCCCTTAAAGGCTAGTCGATGAATTGCAGCTTCAGCTACTTCTGTATTGGCTTCACGAGGGAGAGCGGGATGTTGCCGCTTGAACAAGACTATGCTAATGAGGGAGAGATCGTCATTAAAGGGTGGGGCTTTCCTTCTATAATTACACATACGTACAAAGGGAGAATGTCAATCAAAGTGTTTCTGTTTTTATGTGTGATTATAAAAATACACATTTTTACTACTAGAAGCTGATCATATTCACAGACTGTTGCCACACAACTGTTTAAACCCCCCCTGTTAAAAAAAGTGATTTTTGCATAATAGGTACGCTTCAAGGCTTCAAGTGAATGAATTAGATAGAAACAACAAAGTGTAACATTATCATAGATTTATAAATAGTGTCATTCACATTTAGCACAGTGATGTCAGACCTCTTTTGCTTATTGCCTTTTATAACAATACCTTATATGTGAAGCCAGTCTTGATAAAGTTCTTTTCCAAGACATTGTCCAAGGCAGGATCCAATTCCTCCCCAACATCCTCGATCAGTAGAGGACGCCCCAGAGATAAACTGTCCTCTAGATGGTTTCTGAAGTACTTGTGATTCAGCGAGGTGATCTGTGAAAACAGCAAGACCTTATTACAGACCCAACTCAAGTTCTGCTCCTGGGGAAAGCTATTACCTAAGGAGGAGGTGAATTGTTATGAGGTCAAACCTTGGAAAGGGTGCCTGACCTCTCAAAAAGAAACCATGCATCAGTGCACGCTGTGCATAATCAATTAGATTTCAGCATGGTTTGCAAGAATATACCATAGTGTTAAACTTTTTACACCTGAAAAGGTATTTTGTTTTAGGGTGCGGTATGTTACTTTCTAAAAAAATACATTAAAAACATACTTTCTCTTTCCATTGTCAATATAGCATGATAAAGTGATGTCTGTGCACTTTTTTCCCCTTTCATGTGTGTTTTAGTTGTGATTTTAACATGTAAAGCACATATTCATGAGTTATAGTTATGTTCATGAGGTTTACTTATAACATATACTGTACCTCTGTTATTCCAACACAGGCTTGTTGGAAATTCTAATTACAGAATCCGCAAAAACCTACTTAAACACATTTGGCTTTAGGTAATATGAATGCTATGGCAACAACTTTTGTTCCTTTTAACACTAAGGATATTTACAGCGATATATTATTGACGAATAAAGGATTATTTTCATGGAGTTCTTTGCACAACACTGAATAAATACCACAAAAATACAAAAACAATGTATAAGATATGTTATCAAATATGTTAACCTCACCTATCTATCTATCATATGTACAATTTGGGGGTTTGAGTCTTGTTTCACAAAGAAAATAAAAGCAATGTAAACGCAAGGTAAAATTATGTGGTCACAGTGCCCTTTTAAGTTTGCTACTGAAAACAGTATTGGTTAGGTTTGACACACCCTGCCTTTTTGCGGAGATACAAGAATGATGTATATCTGAAACATACAACAAAACATACCCTAAGTAAAGTTTTTCAAAATAACAAAAATGTAGACAATGGAGCATTATATTGAACCTTTTAGAAAAAAATAAAGGCTGAGGCACTTATTTCCAATGAGCCTGGGCTGTATTATTCACGAGAGGTGTGTTTGGGTTTTATTAGAACTTTACACTACCTGACAAAAGTCTTGTCGCCTATTCACCTTTTAGGAATGACAAAGAATAACCTGACTTCTAGTTGATCAATTGCTATCAGAAGTGGCTTGAAAGACAAAGGTCTCTAGATTATGCTTATTTTACCCAAATAAAATATGATCGTGATTTTTAATTATTTGATGGGCAGTAAGGTCTGACTTTGCTCAAAAGTCTTTTTACTTAAAATAAATAATGTACAGTATACAATATAAAGTCATGGTGCAGTGGAAAAATAATTAATATTGTCAATGACACCGATGAGCTCGGACAACTGCATCCATACATTTCTGCAATGATTCAAATAACAAAATGAAAGAAATCATCTGGAATGGCAACGAAAGCTTTCTTTCAGGACGCCCAGAGTTAATCAAGATTCTTCAGATTAATCTCTAATGTCTCCTCCTTCATCTTACCCCAGACATCCTAAGTAATGTTCATGTCTGGTGACTGGACTGGTCCAATCCTCTAGCACCTTGGCCTTCTTTGCTTTCAGGAACTTTGATGTGGCGGCTGAGAAGGAGCGCTATCCTGCTGAAGAATTTGCCCTCTCCTGTGGTTTGCAATGTAATGAGCAGCACAAATGCCTTGATACCTGTTGATGTTGCCATCCATTCCAAGGATCTCTTGCACACCCCCATATTGAATGTAACCCCAAATCATGATTTTTTCTCCACCAAACTTGACTGATTTCTGTGAGAATCTTGCATCCATGCAGGTTTCAATATGTATTTTGTAGTATTTGTGTTGACTGGGATGCAGTTTAACAGATGATTCATCTGAAAAATCTATCTTCTGCCACTTTTCCAAATGATTAACTAGAAGCCAAGTTATCATCCGTTGCCTTTACAACTGGGATAGACTACAAGACTTTTGCCAGATACTTTATGTTAACAAATGTATTTCTATTACTGTTTTTGTTTGTAATTTGTAATAGCTAACTGATGAATACATCTTTCTTAACAAAGCAATATGTACACTTCACATTATTTAATGAAAACAGAAGAACCACACTGTGTAAATTCATATTATCAATAATGTACTGTATGAGTGATTCATTGTGATTCTCACCTGAAGTTCATTCTTGGACTCTTTGTTCTTGATCCAGATCTTTCCCTGGGTCTGGGGGTCTATCAGCAGGGGAAATCTGGCAGCTTTTGTAACAATAATGCCATTCTGGATGGACAGATCATCGTTAGGCAGTCCCTGCAGGTTCCATTCACTTACTGTGGGAGCATCGATCAACATCTCAGTAAGATTTAAATTGGTTCTAAAAGGAATCTGGCGGAACTTCATTTCTCTCTGCCAGTCAGTGAGGAGAAGGTTGCGGAACTCTTGGTTAAAAGGCCCCGAATAGGACAGGAAGGCTGTAGCCAGCAGCACATCACCTGAGAAATGTAAATGTAAAATTACATTAAGTCTTAAATTTAATAAACAGTTTTGTTGATCAGACAAATTTGGGACTTTTCCCAATTGAAGGTAATATATGCCAGATTTAGCAAACAACAAAAATGATTTCTGCAGATTATTTAATCCAAAATAAAAGAATAAAGGCACAACATCTCATGTTTAACCAACACAATAAGCATAGCACAAATGAGTGTAGTGGCAAATAAGCAAGAGACTGTTTTTATAAATAAATATATACAGTGGGTACAGAAAGTATTCAGCCCCCCTTAAATTTGGGGACAGGGACAGGGGAAGGCAAAGATGAATGTGGCTAAGTACAGGGATATCCTGGATGAAAACCTTCTCCAGAGTGCTCATGACCTCAGACTGGGCTGAAAGTTTACCTTCCAACAAGACAATGACCCTAAGCACACAGCTAAAATAATGAAGGAGTGGCTTAACAACAACTCCGCGACTGTTCTTAAATGACCCAGCCAGAGCCCTGACTTAAACCCAATCAAGCATCTTTGGAGAGACCTAAAAACGATTGTCCTCCAACTTTTACCATCCAACCTGAGGATCCCCAAATCCAGGTGTAAAACACTTGTTGCATCTGTCCCAAATAGACTCATGGCTGTATTAGATCAAAATGCAGCTTCTACTAAATACTGAGCAAAGGGTCTGAATACTTTAGACCATGTGATATTTCATTTTTTCTTTTTACAAAATCCGAAAAAATGTCAACAGTTCTGTGTTTTTCTGTCAACATGGGGTGCTGTGTGTAAATTAAAGTGGAAAAAATTTACTTAAATGATTTTAGCAAATGGCTGCAATATAAGAGAGTGAAACTACAGTGCATACGGAAAGTATTTAGACCCCCCTAAATTTTTTTAAATAAAAAAAAAATGCAGCCTTTTTTAGAGCAACATTTAAGCCATGCTTTTAAAGCCGTTAAACAATGGAGCAAATACCCATAATTTGATTAGCGTAAAACATAAACCGTGTTGTGTGACTCATTTTAATACTCCTACAAATGCATTTTCAGTAAGGTCATGCACAAAAATAGGCGTGTCCCTGCCTTTTTAATGCTATTCCTCTCTGTGCGACATTAGTAGACACCGAAAGTACTGTTTTAACACCAAAAAGACTTTGTGGTCTTGTGCTGTCGAAAGTTGTTAGTAAAGCTGATCCTTTATGATAATGCGCACGTTTCATGCACAAACACACCTTTTAAACTTGACAAAAACAAATTACAAAAAGAAATAACAAAACAGGATTTAATTAACAAACAAGTTAAATAAATGGATTAAAAATGAAACAATCGAAAATGAAATGAACGAACTAAGCACTGAACCAGCTCAAATGTTTACAAATAAAAAGTGTTGTTGTAATGCACAATCGCAAGTCGTTTGAGACAGCACATTTTAAAACAGCACTCCCGCAATATACTCTCTTGTTTTCACAAAAAAGTGATTTATCTTTCAGTTATATCCATTATTAATAGCCTATTTAAGTTTAAAGGTAGGCTATAGCATGATTGACTGCTTCTTCAAATACACGGAATATAACTTATATGTCTTATTTGTGTTAAATTCGATGGAATAAACATGGACATTTTTCAGAAAATAGCCCATTTATTTAAATAAAAAAATATGTTATATTTATTTAGGCTATATAGGCTAATAAAATATATTTTATTTATTAATTTAAACTATATTAGACTGAATTACAACCTGTATTTTACCATTCGTTTTGGCTTTAACAGTTTATTGATAACTAATCAAAGAACATTTCTCTGAGCTCTGTGAAAAGTTTTGTATATAGGCCTACAGTCAAAAATGTAATATTAGAGCAATGACTGTGGCGAGTCGGCAATGCTGTGTCTAAAATGAAACTATTTCTCTTCTCATAAAATGATAAACACAATTATCTCAGCCACAGCAATGCATTAGATAGCAAATATGAACAAATAATGGAGAAAACACCTCCACCTTCCACGAAGAAACAATCACACTCCACTTTCAGAACTGGCCACAACTGAGAGTGAAGCTCTGTTGCCCCGTACTGGTAATGTTTTTCAAGAGTCAATTCCCTGAGTGCTGTGGCTAACTGCGGCTAGTCATGACATTCTGTTCCCTTATAAGCGCGTTTCTAAAGGCCACATCTGTATACAGGGTTAAGGGTAACAACTGTAAAAAGGAGCACTGAAAATTCAGTAAAACACACCAACGAGTCGCTTTGTCTGTGCAGCAAACTCTTTACTAAGCTGTGTCCAACGCTCCTTCTCTCCTGCCAGCCCACTGATCAGACTAGAGGCGGTCTGCATTTTGTGTCGACACCGTTCTGCATCCTCCAGTAAAGTCTAAGAGAAAAAGAGAGTGAGAAGATAAGAGGAAAAAAAATAAATTGCGTTACAATACGGCAGTGTGCTTGTTCACATTTATTTACCCTTATCAAGAGTGAGAGTGTCTGTAAATTACGTTTAATGTATTCGAAGAAAACTCATGTTGTCTTATCATTTAATAGGTTGATGTGTTTTTCAGGGCATATCTTTCAGTGACATTATGCTGTGTCCTTTATAAAGGTACTTAAAATGTAGGTACATTTAAATTAAATTGCAATTTGTTTAACATCAGGGGTAGCACGGTGACTCAGTGGGAAGAACTGTTAGCTCGCATCAAGAAGGTCAATAGTTCGAAAGAGGTCTTTCTCTAGTATTGAGGTCTTACTGTCTGGATTCAGCATGTTTCCTCCAGGTGTTCCAGTTTACCCTACAATCCAAAGACATGTATACCTGTCAACCCTCCCGTTTTTTCCTGGAATTCTCCTGTATTTTACAGTTTTATTCCACTATCATCCCATAAAGGTATTTTCCTGTATTTCTCCCATATTTTCAGTCTTTCTCTGAAGGGTAGCAATAAACATTAAAGGGGTGGTCCACTACGATTTCACATTTTTAACTTTAGTTGATGTGTAATGTAGCTGTGTGAACATAAACAACATCTCTGGATGTAAGACGCTCAAAGTTCAATGCAAAGGGAGACATTGGCTTTTACAGAGTTAGTTTAGCAAAGCCTACAGTGAACAAAAATTAGGGACAGCGAAAAAATACATCCGGATTAATGATGTCATAAACCCCTTTGTGTTGTGCGCATACACCCTGCCCAGCAAAGGGCCATGGCCAGACACGCTGTAATGTTATAGCAGAGAACAATAAAATGGCCTTTAAATGCTGCTGTTTCCACAGAGCTTCTTCTGTTTCTGTATTTGGGCTTCCCCAGGACACGACACAATGACAGAAGTGTTTACAACTTAATTTAATTATGTTCCAGAGAAAAATAAAAAAAAGATATAGCTAGCATTTGAGAGGTCATTTACAGTTACACTGACTGACAATAGTTAAACAGCAGAAGCAAGGCGTGTGCAGGGCTCAACAATAAGGACTGCCTGATGGCCCGGGGCCAGCATGAGATATGCTCGGGACAGTAGACAGGATTGTTACTTGCCCGATCGTGCCAGTGCTGCCATGTAACAAAAGTTTAATTTCCCTGTGGCTATTTGTCAATTGCGTGCAAGTACAATCTTAGAATCAAGAAACAGTTTGTGCTTTTAAGCCTTTAAATGCTACCTTTTCTGTAATGTCGTAATCACCATATTGCTTTTCGGTTCCTCTTATCTGATTAGATGGTTTGAGCATGTTATTTTTTCCGTAACCTTCTAACAACCAGTACAGCGAAGAGACGGCAACATCAAATTATGAGGCTAAAAGAAAACGTCTGTTGTGGGTACATTTATGTGGGTACAACACAACGGAAAAAATGAAATGATGTTTTGCACAGTTTACCATCACTTCCATGCGGCTGTTTTATACATAATTTAGACATAATTTTTGACACATTAGTTGAAATATGTGGCTTAGCTATTAACTTCAACTTTTGGTGGGGCAAGTGAAAATTTTGGAAGGGCAAGTAAAAATCTGAACCACTGGCCCAATTGGAATGCTAGAAAAAATCCTTAGCGTTGAACCCTGGTGTGCTAGTAGAGGCGTGACACAGCCATTATGTTAGCTGACCAATCAGAGCCTCTTGAGGGCGGGTTTTCGGAGGAACTAGGAAATATGACAGTTGTTTTCATGTTAGCTGAGTAGCTGTATATATGAAAAAATAGCGTGATTTTCTACATATGAAGCATGAGCACACATTGCTTTGCACCCCATAAACACAATCAAGCCTTAAAAATACACTCTGGACCACCCCTTTATAGAGCCGATCCTCCCTATACGCAACCCATCCATTCGAACCACCAGGGGACGCTATTTGCTATTAAATGCGAGTCTGTTCTGTGCTTTTGTTTTATTTAGGCATAAAACACAGTGAAATAAATATAAAAACGGCGGGATTCCCTTTCCTTTTCATTACAGGTGCCGTCATAAAGCAAAGCGTGACTGTCAGCTGACGCGCTCCATAGCGATAAATAGATGCTGTTTCCCAAACGGATTCTGTACACAGGCGATTTGAAGAGGTGCGAAAGTCTGGGTTTTGGGTGCATGTTTGAATAATAATAATAACATCTAAAGATGTCGATCTTGGTGTTTTTTTTTCCAAACACAACTAATTTTGTCCTAAATGAGCATAAAAAGTTAGATATGCAATCAAATGCTTTAATTATAATGTTAGATGTGTGCATTTTTAAAGTGACACCTATGTTATTTAATGTAATCAAACAAAAAAATCATTTGTTGCTCTTTATTCAGAATGTGTAAGTTATACAGTGAGAAAAAGATGAATGAGATTTGATAACTTGATTCTATTTCTTTATAATAGCTAATTTAATACACTAAACTGTTTGAATGAATATTATTTATTTTTTCTTTTGTATATAATAATATAAAAAAAACATTACTGACCAGTTGACTGTTTTTTTTACAATAGAGGTTTCTAGTACAATTTACAATGGAGGTTTCTAGTAATCTTGAAGACCTTGATTAGCTTGTCCAGGTGTTTTTAATTTGGGTAAAATCTGCAGGACAGTCACACTTCAGGAGCTAGATTAAACACTCCTCTGCTATTATATCCAGCACAGCGGTTACCTGTTTTTCCATCATAGCCTTCTCATACTCTGCTTGAACTACATCCAGCTCTGCTTGTTTCGCATCTAATTCTGCCTGGGCTTTCTGGAGGTCCACATTAGCTATGGTCAGCCTGTTCTCCTGCACTGCCAGATTAGCCTGAGGGTGACAAAGAAAGAGAAAGTGTTTCAGCCTGTAGTGTAAAACTAAAGTGCCACAGAATTTGTTTCACAAATATGGCGATCAAGACTGTGCGTGCAACGATTATTACAATCGCCATTCGTTAGACTGGGAACAATTTAGGGTTTCCCATTTCAGTCATTACTTCATTATTATATCGTACTGATCATTTTAACACCTGTGCAGTTTTGGCACACAAATTATATAAATCAACATAATTAGTTAAAACACTAATGACTATTTAAGCAACTACTATTCAATTGTATACATTTATTAAATGTAAAAAGATTTTTATTTCATATAAAGATGCATTATATACTTATATAACATACTATTTCCTTCATTATAATGAATCCATTATATAAATTAAACCTGTCCAATTTAGATTGGTTATATAAAGTACATTTGAAAAATGTTTCAGCAAAGCCAGCCAAGAAGTATCTGCTAAATTGACTCTTTCAGATAAATAACAACTGATCATCTATGATGACTGATAGAAAACTGTTCAGTCTATTATATTGAATGGCAATTGGAAACAATGTTCCCCCGTTCATCCGTCTAGATCGCCATATTTGTGAAATAGTTTAAACTATTGTTTTTTGTACATTATTTATTAACAATATATCTGAGAAGACGTTAATAACGTTAACATCCGTTGTAACCGGAAGGTTCGCCCCTGTCTAGATTTTGTGGGTCTGCAGTTGTATATTATTGTCGGCTATGGTCCATGTACATTTAAGCAGGAAGAAAATCACATGGATTCCGAATTAATCAAATCCGATTCAGGCCTTGTTCATATGTGGAAATTTATCTGATCAAATTCATCTGTCAAAGCGAGTGGCGTGTCATTAAAAAACCATAGCGAACAATGTCAAATCTGATGTTTTTATTTCAGATCAGAGAGTCCCGAACCTTAAATCTCATACACTAAGGCAAAAAAGCTTTTATATTGTCATGTAGCACAATTATTTAAGCATGTTAACGAGAGAGAGAAAACACAACGTCCGCCACATAAACAACAAAGGCTAAACTAAAACTGTTGCATACATCACATGCATAAATCACACCATGGAAATAACATTAAGATGCCTACTGGTTTAAAAAGCCCAGATTAAAAGAAGATGGCCAAATGAGAACTTTTCTGTTATAAACTATAGCAAAACTACTTGTCAAAAATAATTTTAAAAATTAAACCCTGCGAACAGATTAAATACAGGCTCTTTTTCAACTATGGGTCAGTGCCCGCTCTTTTTTTTTCTGATGATTGCGTCTTTGCCCTGTACAGTGTAAATGCAGATAATCGAATACGAGTCATGTTTAAATTATGACTTAAGTGGGTCGTCAAAAAAATCGGATACAGTCGCAAAATCAGAATTGACCATCAAGATCTGCAGTGTAAACGCAACCTAAAACATGTCAAAAATGGAATACAGGTCTGTCCTCTAAGCGATTTTGACATGTTTTTTGATGTCAATGTTCATAACAGGTATCAAATTGATGTCATTTGGACATAAAGGTAGCCAATTGACATCAAATCGATTTGCCTTTTTGATGTGTTTTTGACATAATTTTGATGTCATTTGAGGTGCTGGGATGTTTGTGGTTTCTGAAAAGTAAAAAAGTTAACTAAAAATAAAAGATTAAATTATGATCAGACATGTAAACAACAATTTTAACAGATTTAATTAGAGCCAGTTAGTAAAGAAAGCATTATAACTGGCATGATACATGTCAGAAAGTAATCTCACCTTCAAAGGAAGCACTTCTTTATTGATAGAGAAGAAGGCAGCCATTGCTTTGGTCCATGAGCACAGCCCTGCAACATTTCCACACACCCTCTTGGCTGTTTCTATGTTATAGTCAACCATGTCAAAGTATGGAGAAAGAAATTCCACCACCTCTTCATTGATGGTGTCTTTGGGGAATTGCTAAAGCAAAAAAAATAAATAATAATAAATAAATAAATAAAATAAATAAATAAAATAATACTAAAATTTAAAAGCTGAAGGAAAACAACTAGAGCATTTATGTAACATATGTAAAGCACATCAGTATAGAGCATGCACAATGTTGTAATAAGCAGAACTTACTGCTAATCTATCCTGGATATTATGCAAACCTAATGTCCAATCAATTAATCCATATATGCATATATACACACTACCTGACAAAAGTCTTGTCGCCTATCCAAGTTTTAGAAACAACAAATAATAACTTGACTTCTAGTTGATCATTTGGTATTAGAGGTTGCTTATAGATGAAAGGCAAAAGCCTCTAGACTATGCTTAATTTACCAAACTAAAATATGATTGTGCCTTGATTGATTATTATTTAATTAGTACAAAAAGGTCTGACTTTGCTTAGACAAAAGTCTTGTCATTTAACAGAAATACTGTACAGTATAGGATATAAAGTCATGGTGCGGTGGAAAAAGAATTAATATTGTGTATGACTCCCATGAGCTTGGAGGACCAAGCATCAATACATCTCTGCAATGACTCAAATAACTTAATAAAGTCATCTGGAATGGCAAAGAGAGCATTTTTGCAGGATGTGGGTTCCATTAGGTCTTCTGCAGTATTTGTGATGATCGAGATGCAGTTCAACAGATGAACTGCCACTTTTTTAAATGATCAACTATAGAAGTCAAGTTATTATTTGTTGCTCAACTGGGATCGACGACAAGACTTTTGTCAGGTAGTGTAAATAAATATATGTAAGTTCTTCATAAATAGCATTTTTATATCTGAAAAAGTTTATAGAGGTTTGCTTTCATTTCTTTTCAAAGCTTCACTAGTGCAAATGTTTAAAATTACTTTGTTTAAAATGACATTGACATTGACCGCAAAGCAATCTGTACTGCAGAAACAGTAATAGTTGTTGTAGCATTTATGAATGAACATACTTATCTGTAAATGTGCCAGTTTTCTGAGCTCTGCACTGCCGATTGCCAGTGTGGGTGGCAAGCATACAGTATGTCTTGTCTAATTATGGATATCAGGCATCCCATACAGTCAGCATATACCGGTTATTTATTCATATGAATGAATTTATTCATTATTCAAAACTGTATTTTTAGCACCTATTACTGCAGTCTTAAGTGTCACACTATCCTTCAGCAATCATTCAATGATGGAATATGATGACTTTTCAACCCTAAGTGGAAATTATAATACGTTCAAAAGTTATTTTAAGGAACAGTTCTTGCTATTTACAAAACATATGTCTTTTAGGCTATGGCTCTTAATAGTCTCCCAATTTGCTGCTTGTTAATAGTTATTAAGGTTTATGTATTGGGTAAGAGACACCTGATATATTAAAGGTGTTGTGCACCTCAAACTGAAAATTCTATCATCATTTACTCAGCCTTTACTTGTTTCAACCCTTGAGAATTTTATTCGTCACACAAAAGAAACTATTTTAAAGAAAGCTGCACAGCAAATTCACTAATGGTAAATTTCGAGTAAAGTGTAGAAATTCTAGAGTTAGATAAAGATAAAATAACTCTCTTAGTGTTAGAAGCTGATTTGCTTCAATTAGTTATACGTATCTAACGCTAATACAGTGTTGACTACTACATCCGGGAATTTATGCAGCAATATCCCTGGAGGATTTTTCCAGACGCCATTTTCTTTGGCCAAGAGGAGCAATGAAGCGAAGCAACTGGTGAGTAAAAGTACTTAACATATTTATATATAGACATTTGACATCCAAATCATTATATTAGCTTTAAATATCTCACAAAAAAAGACAAGCATAATTTTTCTTCTTTAGCTTGTTCTGTACTAGCTATGTAACATTAAAACTAAAGAAAACAAAGCTGTCTTAAAACTGCTCCTTTTGGTTAAATAGGGTTTGTGAGTGTTTTAAATTGTTTTCCTTGAACATTAACGAAATAGTTAATAAAGTGTTGCCGGTATCAAACAAGATATATTTTTATTACCTTGCGGCGTTGAAAATTTGACCTAAGAGTGTTAACACATAACACTAAATGGTGTTTAAATGATCCTTTGTGGTGTTAATATTTTACACTATAAGAGTTTGCTAATTACACTCTCTGAGTGTTGATAATGTTAAATCTTTTAAAAGTGTGTTACAAGTGTGTGGTTATTTTGATGGTCAGTTTGTTGATTTTAAGTAACATTGCAACTAATTCTCATTAGATTATAAGTAGACTGATAGGTTGGGGTTAGGGTTAGTGTAAGTTGACATGTACTTGCAAAATTTCTTATAGTCAGTTAAATGTCTGTTGAATGTCTGTATCAACACTTAAGCAGAACTTAAGCTTGAGCTCTACCAATACTTAAATGGACCATCGAAATTAAGTGTTACCCAAAAGTGTTATTTTAACATTTTTATAGTGGTTTCCCATATAAACTCTGAGGCAGTGTTAATTTGAACTCTAAGGTAGTTAAATCAACTATCTCAAATTTGCAGTGTGGAGACCTGTAACCGTTTACATCCGTAGTATTTGTTTTTCCCACCTTTGAAGTCTGGTTACAGGTTTTAATGCTTACAGGTTTTCAGCTTTCTTTAGATATCGTGTTTTGTATTCAAGAGAAAAAGCAACCTCATAAAAGTTTGGAACCACTTGAAAGTGAGTAAATAATGTGTACATTTTCATTTTTGGGTGAACTATCCCTTTAATAATAGGCAAGAAATAAGCCACCAGTTAATAGTGAAAATTGGTACTTTTTAATTCTTTGCTATATGAAACATTAAGAAGAACAGAATTGATTTGAATTACTTATTTGTAATAATGCTATTTAAAATTCATTGCTAAATGTCAAAACATTTTATTTATGACTACTGTAGTAATCACTGTTATTTAGATTTTGTTTTAGGTATTCCCAGTACTACCATTGCAAGTGCGAGTCCAGTATTGAAAGCAGCTTGATACTATAATATCACTGTTTGTGGTACAAGTAACCTTTCATAACCTTACATTCGATTTTACAATTAAAGTGGCAAAAATAATGGACTAGGAATCAAAATCTGGTACTATACCTGTAGACTGCCCAGGAAGTTCCCAGCAGTCATAAGTTTAAGTGACTCTTGCCAGGAGGGCATGGTGCAGTTTTTCTCTGGATCAGGTTTCACTGTGTTCACTCTCCTCTGGAAGAGCAACAACACACAGTCCATAATACGCATGATGAGGTGTGGTGGTCTACCCAGTGTTCGCACCGTGGCAATGTCTGATGGCTTTATAGTCTGTTAAAAGATAAACAGAAACAGGAATAGACAACATAATCCTCTGCATAAAACATATGCTGAATAAGTTGGTGGTTCATTCCGCTGTGGCGACCCCAGATTAATAAAGAGACCAAGCCGAAAAGAAAATGAATGAATGAATATCCCTGCATCATCCCATTTAATTATTTTCCAGTATTTCTTGAATATTTGTGAGCTTTCTCTGAAAGGTGGCAGTAACATCAACCCAACCGACCTCAAATGTGATGTAATTGCAAATGCTGTTCAAGAGTATGCTTGTTTCATTTTGTTTTGAAAGTACTTTAAAATAAGTCCGAGGCTCAGACACACTCTCACAGTTCAAAACGAGATTTAAGACTTTTAAGATCTTTTTAGTAAAGCATACACTCAATACATCACTTAGCGGTATGATGCATGAATGTGCTTCACGCATCTCATTTATATACACTATGAACAGCAGCTACGCTAATTATTCTCTTTGTTCTCTATTTCCACCTGGGGATACTCATCCCGAGGCCCCCAGAGACTATGCAGCGCCACAGATGCGATCCAAGACCCGCGGCGAGACGATTCCAAGGCTCCATAATCCTGGACCTCGCTGTATCCTGAGGCGGAGTAGCAAGCAAAAGACGGATTCCTGTGACCCTCCAAGGACAGACGAGCCTCGAGTTCTCCAGCCTCCGGCGACTAGACTGCAGCTAGAGCTGCGCACCGATGGATTACTCTTCAGTGTTTGGACTCCAAGTAGTGAATATTAAACAACACTGAATTGAACTGAACTCCAACATTAATAACTGGACTGACATTTTCAATTTACTATAACCTTCTATGTGAAGCTGCTTTGACACAATCTACATTGTAAAAGCGGTATACAAATAAAGGTGAATTGAATTGAATTAAATATAAAAACAGCAATTTTCCCTGCCTTTACATTAAAGAGCGTTATCGTCATTCCTATGCAACCTTTGAATCAGTCAATTCAAGTAATGGTGTGTGACTGTCGGACACTTTCTATATTGATAAATAGACACTGTTTCCCAAATGGTATCTGCACATGTGATTTGAAAATGAGCGAAAGTGGACACTTTGGGTTTTCGGTATGTGTTGAAAACAGGCAAATAAGCATAATAATAAGTAAACAAGTACGTCTTGCCATGTTTAATATTAAACACACCTAATTTCGTCTTAAATGAGTTATGAAGTAATCAAATGCTTTCATTGGGGAACTGTGCATTCTTTAAAGTGACACCTCTGATGTTTGTTGGAAAGGAGGTGTGGTGTTGCTTTCAGACGCCTTGCTCGCTACGAGAGCACCTACAGCAACCCTGCCATCACACTGTCTATTTTTACACCCTCACAGGCAGCGTGCAATTACTCCGAAACTGCAGGCACCATAATGCCCCATGAACATCACACTCCTCTCATTTGCTAAGTTTCCATTTACCTATTTTTAGGTGCAGTTTAGGATGTTGCACATAAGGTTGATTTTGTCTAGCTATGTTTCCATCTAAAGATGTGAATAAAACTGAACATTTGCATAAATCATTTGACAATAAAACACTGATTCCATCTAATGAGTCAATAAGAACAAAATCAGGGCTTTTTTTCCCTTGTATAATCAATTGCTTGTGCCTCAGAAGATGAAATGCAATGGATGCACTGTGGCTTTTAGGCTGCATTCATACTGCATGTTTCAAGTGACCCAATTCCAATTTTTTTCCTATCATGTGACACAAATCAGATATGGGATAAAATATCACATGGATTCTGATTTATTAAGATCAGAATAAGGCCTCATTCATATGTGGAAATGTAACTGATATAAATCCGATATGTGCCTTTGTGTCTGCAGCGTAAGCAGGTACAGTAGATCAGATTTTTACCTGTAAGTTTAAATTGTGGAAATCATAATTCGTTTAAAAATTATTTTAAGGAACAGTTCTTGCTATAACCTTAACATTACTTATGGCGTTTAGGCTATGGCTCTCAATAGACTCCTAATTTGCTGCTTATTAAAAGTTATTGGGGTAGTATTTGGGTTTATGTATTGGGTAGAAAACAGCCGATCGATTAAAGGTATTGTGCACCTCGAACTGAAAATTCTATCATCATTTACTCATGCTTTACTTGTTTCAACCCTTTATGATTTTCTTTCGTCACACAAAAGAAACTATTTTAAAGAAAGCTGCATGCAGACCTGTAACCATTGAGATCCATAGTATTTGTTTTTCCCACTTTTGAAGTCTAGTTATAGGTTTTAACGGTTACAGGTTTTCAGCTTTCTTTAGACTTGTATTGTGTATTCAAGAGTAAAAGGAACCTCATAAAGGTTTGAAATCACTTGAAGGTGAGTAAATAATGTGTACATTTTCCATTTTTGCGTGAACTATCCCTTTAATAATGGGCAAGTAATAAGCCACCAGTTAATAGTGAAAATTGGTACTTTTAAATACAGTACTTTGCTAAATTAAATGTTAAGAACAACAGAATTTATATGACTTACTTGTAATAATGATATTTACTATTCATTGCTAAACGTTAAAACATTTTATATATGACTACAGTAGTAATCATTGTTATTTAGATTTTTTTTTTAGTTATTACCAGTACCTCCTCGTACATACATACTATAATACAGGGGTGTCCAAACTCTGTTCTGGAGGGCTGGTGGAGTAGGGGCGGATATGGAAAAAAATATCACATGGATTCTGATTGACTAAGATCAGAATCAGGCCTCATTCATACATGGAAATGTAACTGATATGAATCCGATATGTGCTTTTGTGTCTGCAGCGTATGCAGGTAGATCAGATTTTTACCTGTAAATGCGAGTCGCATATCTATAAAAACTGTAGCAAATGACGCAAACTTTGACACTTTCAGAGTTCTGTATAAGTCTGAAACCTTAAAGCTCAAAAAAGCTTATATAGCACCAAGTTAATGCATTTAATTCAATATAATTCATGTTTATTTATATTTATATAGCGCTTTTACAATGTACAGTTCAAGTCAGAATCATAAAACCTCCTGAATTATCAGCCCTGCTGTTTATTTTCTGCCCAATTTCTTCTCAATGGAGAGAAGATTTTTTCAACACATTTCTAATCTTAATAGTTTTAATAACTCATTTCTATTAACTGATTTATTTTTCTTTGCCATAATGACAGTAAATAATATTTTACTAGATATTTTTCAGGACACTTCTATACAGACTTTTAAAGGCGTAACTGGGTTAATTAGGTTAACTATGCAGGTTAGGGTAATTAGGCAAGTTATTGTATAAGGATGGTTTGTTTTGTAGACTATTGAAAAAATATAGCTTAAAGGGGCTAATAATATTGACCTTAAAATGTTTATAAAAATGTTTAAAAACTGCTTTTATTCTAGCCAAAATAAAACAAGTAAGACTTTCTCCAAAGGAAAAATGTTATCAGACACACTGTGAAATATTCCTTGCTCTGTTAAATATAACTTGGGAAATATTTTAAAAAAGAAAACAAATTTCAAAGGGGGTTTAATATTTATGATTTCAGCTGTAGATTGTGTCAAAGCAGCTTAACATAGACGTTTCAGTACATTGAAACCATGTCAGTCCAGTGTTCAGAGTTCAGAGTGTTCAGATTTAAGCATGTTATCCAGAGAGAAAGCGTGGGTAAGTGTGAACGCACCATTCACCATGTAAACAATATAAACTAATATAAAACTATTGCATACATAACTTTTTGGGCACTGTTAGACTTTGTTGCAGTTTTACAGTTATTTACTAAATGGCAAGTAAAAAAAAAAACAACGGGCCTTCTTTACAGTTTACTCCTGTAATATGCACTGCAATGTGTGTAATTTGAAAACTTTTACAGTAATTTACTGCATATTAGGATTTTGCGGTATTCTACTGTATTCAAAGTAATCTTGTAGTGCTGATCTTGTTGAAGACAAAAATGAGACAATTAATGAAAAAAATATTAATTAACTTGTATCATTAAATGTACTTAAATTTGTTTGCTAATTGAAAATGACTTTTTTAAACCATTTAAAACAGATATAATAGCAATAATAAAAAAATAAAATAATGTTGTACACGATCTCGTCACTTGTTTGGAATTAATTGAAAGAGTTCACACTTAGCTGATGATTGATAATAAAGCTTGTTTGGCATGCTGTCTCGGAAGAGAGCACTGAGCTCATAAGATCCTCAAGCCCAGGGCTCCCTCACATTTGCAGGGCGAGAGGGGAGTTTGAGCTCAAGTAGGTCTCGAGAACTCCCCTAATTGTTTAAGGTGAATGGCCGATGAAGGATTGCTATGAGAGATACACTGCTGATTTAGAGCTCATCTATGGTGCTGATTTGGTTTGGTCAATTTACCTACAGTATGTCGCATGTCTTTGGCCTGTGAAAGGAAACCGGAGAGCCTGGGGGAAACCCACGCAAGCACAGGGAGAACATGTAAACGCCACACAGAAATGTCAACTGACCAGGTAAAGACTTGAACCAGTGACATTCTTGCTGTGAGGCAACAGTGCTAACCACTAGGCAGTCATGCCGCCCTATCAAGAAAAAGGGAAGGAGTAGGGGCGGAAGAGCGGGATTCCTAAAAACGAAGATGGCTAAGGTAAGACGCTCTGGTTATTTATAGTAAGTTAGGGATCATTTGATTGGTGAATCATGCATCAGCTAATGTGGGACCAGCCACAGTCAATCATAAGCACGTGATCCTCTCGAAATGAGTTTAGAAATAAACTTCACTAATTGAATAGTAAATGCTAAATATAAAGTTTTTGCACTGCCAGTGTAAAATGTAAATAAATTACAGCTAAAGTGCTGGAAAAAATTGTCATACTATAAATTGAAAATGTGGTAAAGTGCATTTTATAATAAAAAGTTGCGGTATAAGACTCTTGTACTGTGAAATGAAATTGCAGTAGGGCCCTGCTACTGTAAAACATTTACAGGTAAGTTACTGTAAGTTACTGGGCAACAATGCTGTCAGTAAGTTACTGCAAAAATACAATAAAGGCCCAATTCCAATTCAATTTTTTTACCCCTATCCCTTCCTCTTGGCCCTCAAAATCAAGTGTAAAGGGGAAGGGCTTCAAAATTTACTCTTAAGAAACAGGACAACACTACAGCACCTGCACATGTCATCTTATGTCATCACGATCTCTTGCTTCATATGAGATCAGACGATTGCGATTATTATGTTATCATAACGATATAATGTGGCAATAAGATCGTAACTATACTGCGCGTTTACACAGTGGCCATATTCATATTCAATGTATGCAATTGTTATTGCATGTAGTGTCTACTGTTCTGATGCACAATGCATTTTTATGGAGAAAAAAGAGCTACAACAGTTCCCTTCTATGTAGGGGGGATCATAACTTCTTTAAATGAAATTATTGATATACTGCACTTGTTTCCAAGAAAGTGCCGACTTGTTTCTGTTAAAGACACAGAATGGAAACAGTGCTTTATTTTCAAATGTTTTATGTGATATTCTAATTTTGCACATAAATGATTATTAACTATTATGCAATGGGTTCTTAAAGTTCCTGACCTGCAGTGCTGCCTCAGCCTCTTCTAAAGCAGGTCTGGCGGCCTCCAGCTTCTCTTCGGCAATGGCCTTGTCTGCAGAAATGCTGTCAACTATAGCCTGCGCTTTATCTTTCACCTTTTGCACTTCTACTTTGACCTTTTCTGCAGCTTGAGCCTTGACGGTCACCTCCTTCAGCACCTGAAACAAAAATGAGAAAAGAAACGAAAATGCTTATATCAGTGTTGTCATTTCAGCAGCACGTCACGGTGTAATACAGTCTGAGGTTATTCATTTATCTTCCTAATGTTTCAGAGCTAAGTATTGATCTTTGCTTAGCCTGTGACTGGAAGGCAAGTCTTTTATCTAGTGGAGACTTGATTGCTCTGTGCAGCATGGTAAATTTCATTAAGAACAAAACAGAATGAAATATATTGTTGATATTTTTGAAAAAAACAAACAAACAAACAAACAAAAAAAACGGAGTGCAAAATTTGCTGCTTATTCATACACTCTATCCACTTCAATAGGTACAACCTCGGGTTGGACCACCTTTCACCTTCAGAACTGCCTTAATCCTTCGTGGCATAGATTCAACAAGATACTAGAAATATTTCTTAGAGAGTTTGGTCCATATTGACATGAGAGCATCAAACAGTTGCTGCAGATTTGTTGGCTGCACATCCATGATATGAATCTCCCAAAGGTGCTCTATTGGATTGAGTTCTGGTGACTGTGGAGGTCATTAGAGTACAGTGAACTCATTGTCATGTTCAAGAAACCAGTCTGACATCATTCGCACTTTATGACATGGCGTGATATCCTGCTGGAAGTAGCCATGAGAAGATGGGTACACTGTGGTCATAAAGGCAAGGACATGCTCAGCAACAATACTAAGGTAGGCTGTGGCGTTGACACGATGCTCAATTGGTACTAATAAAAGTGTGCCAAGTGACAAACAAAAGTGTGCCCAAAGTGTGCCAAGAAAATATGCCCCACACCAATACACCACCACCACCAGCGTGAACCATTGATACAAGGAAGGATGGATCCTTGCTTTCATGTTGTTGATGCCAAATTCTGACCCTACCATCTGAATGTCACAGCAGAAATCGAGACACATCAGACCAGGCAACATTTTTTCCAATTTTCTATTGTCCAATTTTGGTAAGCCTGTGCTAATTGTAGCCTCGGTTCCCCTTCATATGGGAACTCCGACGTGTGTCTGAATCTCAGACAATGGGAGTTGCTAGACGACCAATAACTCTGAAGATCAAGAAAACGGGCCAATGAAATGCCAATTGCATTGGCGGAGCTTCGCTTCACAGCTGAACCTGATGAGCTCGTTAGGGCTATATCAGTCAGCTGCAGAGAAGCTCCTTCAGAATTGTTGCTTCAGACCCGATCACGAGACTGAAGAACCCTTCTGCTAAGCTGACTTCCAAGTTTGAAGAAAGCCCTACCTTCACCAGTGCGGGAGAAGACGCTAGAGCGGTGGTTGAGCTGGGTTTCCCATCCCCTCTGCGTTTCGCTGGTGACTTAAAAGAGCAGTTTTCTACAAGAGCAGAATTCCCTAAGAGAGCACACGGTTGTGTAGCGTGTCTTTATAAAGATGTCGTTCCGACCTTGCGTTTCTGAATGTGGTGGTTTCCTCGCTCCATATGACAGGCACGAGTATTGCATCACATGTCTGGGGGTCCAGCATGTTGATGCGGTGCTCGCGGACAGTTCTTGCCCGCACTGCAATGGCTTGACTGTAACGCAACTGAGGTCGCTGCGAGCCCTTGAATTAGGGCGAGTCACCCCTGCTGCTCCCCGCCAAGCGGTTAGCACACGGGCAGGCCTGAGGGTTACAGTGGGGGCTAATCCGTCGCCTCTGGGCCCGCGAACCCCTAGCTCCTTTTCAGTGCGCTCTGTTTCTGCTTCGAGTGAGGGCGCTGGTCCATCCTCCGGGTTGGCCGCGCTCTCATTAGATGACACCGGAGATGTGATATTCATCACTGCATCGGAGGGCGGGTTGACATGCTCCGATGAGGATCCAGACCCCCTGCCACCCTCCGGGGTTGTCAGTGGGGTCTCGGATTTAGAATCGGACATGTTGGCCGTGTTTTTCCGGGCTGCTTCGGCCGTAGGACTGGAGATGGCTTGTCCCCCAGAACCGCGACCAAACCGCTTAGATGGGTGCTACGTGGGGAGAAAGAAGGCGAGACCTTCCAGACCCCCCATCCCCTTCTTCCCGGAAATACACAGTGAGCTCACGCAGGCATGGAGGGCACCTTTTTCTGCCCGGTCCTCGTGCGCTCCCGCTCTCACCACTCTTGACGGCAGAGCGGCCCAGGGATATGAGGCGATTCCCCAGGTAGAGCGCGCTATTGCGATCAATCTTTGCCCAAAAGGCCCCTCTGCTTGGAGAGGTCCACCCAAAATCTCCTCCAAAGCGTGCAGGTTATCTGAGTCGCTCACGGCCCGAGCCTACACTGCTGCGGGCCAGGCTGCATCCGCTCTGCACGCTATGGCCATGACAACCAAATCGGCTGCTTGTGCCCTGGGAAAGACGATGGCCACATTAGTGGTCCAGGAGCGCCACCTCTGGCTGAACCTGGCAGAGATGAGAGATGCTGACAAAGCTAGCTTTCTTAACGCTCCCATTTCCCAGGCCGGCCTGTTTGGCGACACTGCGGGGGAATTTGCCCAGGAATTCTCCGCTGTGAAAGAGAATGCACTGCTTCTCGGGGCAAGCGCTCCCTTCCCGAGCTGCCCCTCCGCTGGCACGTCAATGATCACTCCGATGGTGCCATTAGCGCGCGCCCTGCCGGCTTGGTTAGCGCTGCTCGGCGTGTCGCGGTGGCTCATACGGACGGTCAGACTCGGTTACGCGATTCAATTTGCCATTCGCCCTCCCAAATTCACGGGCATTCACTCTACACGGGTCACTCCTGAGAGCGCCCCTGTCTTGCGAGAGGAGATTGCTTTCCTCCTGCCGAAGGGTGCAATCGAGCGGGTCCCTCCAACCGAGATGAGGTCCGGGTTTTACAGCCCGTACTTCATCGTGCCCAAAAAGAGCGGGGGGGTTAAGACCAATCCTGGATCTGCGCAGACTGAATCGCCATCTGCATAAGATGCCGTTCAGGATGCTCACGCAGAAACGCTTGCTTTGCAGTGTCCGTCCTCGGGATTGGTTTGCAGCTATAGACCTGAAGGACGCGTATTTTCATGTCTCCATCCCTCCACGCCACCACCCATTCCTCCGGTTTGCGTTCGAGGGACGAGCATGGCTGTACAAAGTCCTCCCCTTCGGGCTCTCTCTGTCTCCGCGGGTTTTCACCAAGCTCGCGGAGGGTGCCCTCATGCCTCTCCGGCTCTCGGGCATTCAAATCCTCAATTATCTCGATGATTGGCTTATTATAGCCTCATCGCGGGATGAATTGATTATGCACAGGGACAAAGTGCTTCGCCACCTCGACCAGTTGGGGTTTCGGGTCAACCGAGAGAAGAGCAAACTTTGCCCCGCGCAGAGGATCCCTTATCTCGGGCTGGAGCTGGATTCGCTATGGTAGCGCGCCTCTCAGAGGAGCGCGCCAGGCTAATGCTTTCTTGTCTAAAAGAGCTCGACAGGAATATACTGGTCCCACTGAAATCTTTTCAGAGGCTCCTAGGGCATATGGCATCCGCTGCCGCTGTCACGCTGCTCGGGTTGCTCCATATGAGACCACTTCAGCGTTGGCTTCACGATTGAATCCCCAGACAGGCATGGCGTGCGGGTATGCACCGGATGCACGTCACTCCACTGTGTCGCCGCACCCTCAGTCCCTGGATGGATTTAGCTTTTCTACGGACCGGTGTGCCCCTAGGGCTAATATCCAGGCATGTTGTCGTATCAACGGATGCCTCCAGCATGGGCTGGGGGGCTGTGTGCAACGAGCATGCAGCTGCGGGTTCGTGGTCCGGACCCCGTCTGCATTGGCATATCAATTGCCTAGAGCTGTTGGCAGTGTTTCTAGCTATCCGCCGCTTTTTGCCGGTGCTGGAGCAGAAACACGTGCTGGTCAGGATGGACAGCATGGTGACGGTAGCGTATGGTATCAACCGTATGGGGGGTATACGCTCCCGCCGCATGTTTCAGCTCACCGTCTGCTCCTTTGGAGTTATACGTGGCTAAAATCGCTGCGAGACATTCACATTCCGTGCGAGCTCAACCGTGCAGCCGATGCGCTCTCACGGCAGCTAGTGCACCAAGGAGAATGGAGACTCCACCCCGATGCGATCCAGTTGATATGGGCGCGCTTCGGGGAAGCCCAGATCCATCTGTTTGCTTCCCCCGAGAACGCTCATTGCCAGCTGTTTTACTCCCTGACCGAGGCCCCCCTCGGCACGGATGCACTGGCCCACAGCTGGCCATCTGGCATGCCAAGTATGCGTTTCCCCCAGTGAGCCTAATCGCGCAGACACTGTGCAAAGTCAGGGAGAACGAGGAGCAGGTCTTGTTCGTTGCGCCTCACTGGCCCAACCGAACCTGGATTTCCGAGCTCTCACTCCTCGCGGCGGCCCCTCCCTGGCACATTCCTCTGAGGGAGGACCTCCTCTCTCAGGGACAGGGCACTATATGGCACCCGTGCCCAGATCTATGGAACCTCAACGTGGGGTACATAGACGGAGCTCGGAAGACTTAGGTGATTTTAAGTGAGTTAACACCATCACTCAGGCTAGAGCACCCTCTACGAGGCATGCCTACGTCCTGAAGTGGAGTCTATTCGCTGAGTGGTGTGCTTCTCGCAGAGAAGAACCCCGAACTTGCCAGATTAGGGTTGTGTTATCCTTCCTTCAGGACAAATTGGAGCATAGGCTGTCGCCCTCCACACTGAAGGTTGATGTGGCTGCCATCTCCGCTCATCATGACGCGGTGGATGGCAACACGCTGGGGAAGCATAATCTAATCATCCAGTTCCTCAGAGGTGCGCAGCGTTTAAATCCACCCCGCCCACCTCTCGTGCCCTCTTGGGATCTCTCTGTAGTCCTGGCAGGTATGCAGAGGGACCCGTTTGAGCCACTCGAGTCAGTATCACTTAAATTTCTGTCTATAAAGACAGCTCTGCTGACCGCATTGGCATCATTTAAGAGAGTCGGGGATCTGGAGGCATTTTCGGTCGGTGAATCGTGCCTTGAATTCGGGCCAGCCTACTCTCACATTATCCTGAGACCCCAGCCCGGCTATGTGCCCAAGGTTCCTACCACCCCGTTTAGAGATCAGGTGGTAAACCTGCAAGCGCTGCCCTCGGAGGAGGCAGGCTCAGCCCATTCACTCCCGTATGCGCTTTTCGCCTTTATGTGGACTGAACGCAAAACATAAGATCTTGTGAACAGCACTTTATCTGTTATGGTGGTCGGCAGAAGGAAAGTGCTGTATCAAAACAGAGGTTGGCCCACTGGTTAGTTGATGCCATCGCGCTGGCTTATGAATGCCAAGGCGAGCCGCGCCCCCTAAATGTGAGAGCGCACTCTACTAGAAGTGTCGCTTCTTCCTGGGCGTTAGCACGCGGCGCCTCTCTCACAGATATCTGCAGAGCTATCTGGGCTACACCTAATACATTCGTGAGGTTTTATAACCTTCGCGTGGAGCAGGTTTTCTCCAGATTATTGGGTAACCCCGATCAATCGGGAGAAAATTAGGCTCAGTGTCAACAAACGCTTGCTGCGCCAGGCTCCCTAACCCGGAGATAATTGCGCTTTTCATTTTCTACTTGTAAGTTTCCCTTTTCAGGCGAACCCTAGAGAAATTCCTCCGAGGCCCCCAGCACCTAGCTCAGCTGAGGAGTCAAGTGCATGGTTCAGTGTGTTGTACTGGTATGCCCCCTTGTGGTCAACCCGCATACTGAGGTTCGGTGCCAGCTATGTGCAATCCCCTTTTTGGTGATGCCATATGCATTTCTACCACGGTGTGTTCCCCCCTTTCAGGTGGTCCCGTGTCTTCCCTAACAGCTAACCAGCCTATCGTATGTAGTACTCCCCCTATTCAGGGCTAGTCCATATGTTTTGTTGTCATCAAGCTCCACCTTGGAGGGTAGCAGATGACCTCCGCAGCGTCCTCCCCCTTCGTGGACTGACGCTTCCCAACGTACTGTCGTATTCAAAAAATTCCTAGTCTATATTAGCTAGGTGAAGGCAAATTACGACTCCCAATAATAAATTATTATTCCCATGTTAATAGTAATTAAGGGCCTAGGGACGTTGGAAGGTTGCGCTTTTGGTGATGTCAGTGCGCTCACGCTATGCTTGGCAATCTGCACATCAGGAGCGTGACGGGCTTAGCTGCTGTGGCGTTTTCCATACGTTTTCCATGGCGTCTCTCATTTTCTGAGATTCAGACACACGTCGGAGTTCCCATATGAAGGGGAACGTCATGGTTACTTCGGTAACCCACGTTCCCCGAATAGGGAACGGAGACGTGTGTCTCCACTGCCATGACGTAACCATGAAGTAACCATGACGTTTCCTATTCTTAGCTAACAGGAGTGGCACCTGGTCTGGTCTTCTGCTGTTGTACCCCATCCGCCTCAAGGTTGAACGTGTTGTGAGTTCAAAGATCCTCTTCTGCATACCTTGGTTGAAACGAGTGGTTATTTGAGTTACTTGCCTTGAACCAGTATGGCCATTTTCCTCTGACATCTGGCATCAACAAGACATTTGTGCCCACAGAACTGCCGCTCACTGGATTTTTCCTCTTTTTCGGACCATTATCTGTAAACCCTTGAGAGGGTTGTGCGTGGAAATCCCAGTAGTTCAGCAGTTTCTGAAATACTCAGACCAGCCCGTCTGGCACCAAAAACTATGCCATGTTCAAAGTCAATTAAGTCACCTTTCTTCTCTATTCTGATGCTCGGTTTGAACTGCAGCAGATATTCTTGACCATACCTACATGCCTAAATGAATTGCTGCCATGTGATTGGCTGATTAGAAATTTGCATTAATGAGCAGTTGGACAGGTTTACCTGGTAATGTGGTCATGAGTGTGGTTAGTAAGGTACTAGATTGGTTTAGATATTGAGTAAGATTAGGAATGTAGAATAAGATCCTGTTTAAAAATATTAATAAACAGTTCACATCCTAATATTAGGCAGGTAATAAGTCAGTACTTAATAATGTGAATGTTAGTTAAAGTAAAATGTTACTGTTCCATGTTTTTATTTCAACTTTGTAATGTGTAAGAGATTATCAACCAATAATTAAAAATAAAATAGGACCTGGTTTTATGTATCAGTTGTTGACTGGATTTGGATATGTTGAAATCAAAAGTAAGGTCAGATGAACACATTCATTCATTCTTTCATTTTCTTTTCGGCTTAGTCCCTTTAATAATCTGGGGTCGCCACAGCAGAATGAACCACCAACTTATCCAGCATATGTTTTATGCAGCGGATGCCCTTTCAGTTGCAACTCATCACTGGAAAACATCCATACAAACTCATACACTACGGACAATTTAGCTCACCCAATTCACCTATACCACATGTCTTTGGACTTGTGGGGGAAACCGGAGGACCAGGAGGAAACCCACACAAACAAGGGGAGAACATGCAAACTCCATACAGAAATGCCAACTGACCCAGGTGAGGCTCAAACCAGCGACCTTCTTGCTGGGAGGCGATTGTGCTACCCACTACGCCACAGTGACAACATGGTTTCTAGCCAACCATATGTAGAAAAAAATCTTAGGGTTACATTTGATTCATTTCTGAATTTTGAGAAGCAAATTAGCACAGTGGTAAAGAATAGTTTCTTTCACCCGAGATCTATCACTAAATTGAAATTGAATTGATTTCTGCCTCACAAAGATTTGGAGACTGTAATCCATGCTTTTATAACATCACGGCTAGATTACTGCAATTTCCTGTACTGTGGGTTGCCTCAGAAGGCCATTTTTTTCACCTGCAAATGCTGCAGCAAGGCTTCTTACTGGAGCAAAAAAGAGGAGAACCACATTTTCCCAATTTTAGTGTCTTTACATTGGCTTCCTGAACAGTTCAGGATTGATTACAAAATAGCTGTAATTGCTCAAAGCAGTATTTGGACTTGCACCAAAATACATTAGTGACATGCTGATTCCCTATACATCTCAACAATTACTTATGTCTAGTAATCAGCATCTTCTTAGTGCCACGTTGTCACTGTAAAACTAAGAGTGATCAAACTTTTTCAACCGCAGCTCCCAAACTTTGGAATAGTTTACCTTTAACTGTGAGATTTGCTTCTTTGCTTACCAGTTTTAAGCTTCTCTCATATCTTATTTGTTTTTGCTGGATTTTGATTGTAGTCATATTTACTGTTACATATTTTTACCTCTTTTTCTTATATGATGCATGCTTTTATTGATTTTCATGTATTATTATTTTTTTTTTGTAAAGCTCTTTGGTGCTACTCTGTTGTTTTTAAATGTGCTATAGGAGGGGTTCTCAAACTGTGGTACGCATACCACTAGTGGTTTGTGGGCTTCCTTCTAGTGGTATGAGGAAGAATCGCTGAATATAAAAGAATAAAATGAATACACTTTTAGCCCTCTGAAGAGTACGATAACACGGATGTGATCAGACAACATTGGCTGTTCACATCGGTGTGTCTAGAATGTTTACTTTAGAGCATCTTGTCATTAGATGTCAGCTTGGCGCAGAGTGAGAGGAAGAGGCAGTGGTGTTTGCAGAGTAGATACGCAGTAGATAAGTCCTTCTGCAAACCAGTGCTGTTGTGTTGGCATTTCAGCTACTGCATACTTAGGAATTTACCCATGCTGCATCATTGGTAAAACAATTATTTTGAATATGTTAAAATGTGTGCTTGTAGTTATGCAAAATAATGTGTGTTTTTGATATATAAGGTTATTTGTTTTGTAAAGCAGCGTGGCTTTCAATTTAGTTTATTATCTCCGATTTAGGCTAATTCATTTGCATGTGATTCAAATGGCATGAGACTCAGAACATAGACTCAAGCAACTTTGCCATGCTTGAAGCTCAGAGGTAGAGTATGATTAAAGTTAGTCCCCATGTGCACAGACGGAGGAACTGCGAACTGTACCCGAGTCTGTTTGAAAACAGTGGTCAGTGCGCAGATAACATGAACTTCATGCTTCACTTAAGACATGATCTCAATTGCACCAAATTACGAATTTGTGTGGGGACGACATGAAAGTTACTTTTTTAGTTTATACAAGTTTAAGTCTATTGAACATAAAACAATTACGTTGTCGCCAAAAAAACTCAGGAATTGTGCTGTTTCAGTTCATTTTAGATAAATAGTTTGAATTTAGCATTGGTAATTGCTAATGGGGATATTAATGAAGTAAACAAACAGTAAACAAACACAAACAACATCTACATTGCAGATGTAGAGTTGAATGGAACTAAACAACTGATTAAGTTTCCACCAGGGGTCTGTACCATGAAGCCAGATTAGTTGGCTAGCCAGTTAAGATTCAGTTTAGTTTGCACAATTTCTGGGTTTTAGCTACTAAGAATGTAGGTCAGCTCAGCTGCTCCATAATACCATGGCAACAAAGAATGATTAAAGACGAGCTGCCATCCATCATGTTACCTAAAACTCAAGATTGGTGCTAACTAAACTGAAACTTAGCTGGCTAACCAGCTAATTCAGCTTTGTTGGAACAGGCCTTAAAGAGAGTTGTTTCACAGGCATAATTTTAGTTGCCTTCAAAGAGAGCATCATATTTTTATTTATTATGAATATATATGTATGTATGCATAGTGCTGTTGCCTCGCTGGTTCGAGCCTTGGCTGGGTCAGTTGGTGTTTCTGTGTGGAGTTTGCATGTTCTCCTCGTGGTTGCACGGGTGCTCCGTTTTCCCTCATAGTCCAAAGACATGTGGTATACAGTAGGTGAATTGGGTAGGCTAAACTGTCCATAGTGTATGTGTGTTTATACATGTTTTCCAGAGAATGGGTTGCAGCTGGAAGGGCATCCGCTGCGTAAAACATGTGCTGGATAAGTTGGCGGTTCATTCCGCTGTGGCGACCCCAGATAAAATTTATTGTAACAGTGTGACGAGTATTGTGTGTTAATCACAGTAGATGAGATATTCTAATAATTGTACATTGTGCCATTCGATGCCCCTAAAGGGACTTGGTGGTGAAAAAAATATGGGATGGTAGAAGCATAAATAAAATCTTTTGCATTCCCCTGAGAAAATTTATTGATTTTCTCTCAACAATATTTGTTTTTGCTCACACTACACTAAGGGAATATACTAAAAGCTTGAAGTGGGATAAAAATTAATTCTGCGTACAGGCAAAAATATGAATGCAGAATGTGAATACAATGCCCTAAACTGCATGTTAAGCATTTTCCTCCCATTGAAATTTGGTAAAAAAATTATGTTTTCTCACTTTCCCTGTGCTTTTGTCGATAAAATAATCTCATAATTTTTTCTTGAGTCAAAGTTCAGGAATGAAACAATAAACTGCCTCAACTACTGCATATTGTGAAGTTAATGAAGTGTCAGCAACCAAAGTGTCTTATACTTAATTAAAAATGGCTTTTCAGATCAAGGGTGGTTTCTGTTGCATAAAAATGCTTCTGTGTACACACAAATGTAGTGCAACTCAGCACCGAGATCTATTTTCTCAGCCTGTCTAATGAGAGAGCTCTTATAATTCGAGTGGAGTGCAGTTTAATTAGCACTGGTATTTTTAAATGGTAGTTGTTGCTTTTTTATAAGGTGGGAAATATGTGATTGCATCAGTTCTGACAAGTTACTGCACAGCAGTCTACAGTGATGCAAATATGATTGAACTATATAAAAAGAAACACTCAGTTACAAACTATTTTTGCAAATACTGTAAAGAGAAAAGCTGAGAGACATGCTTTAATTAACATTTGGAGAATGAGAATTCCTTTTTAGAAATTATTAATTACTGTTAAAAAATATTGCCATAACATACATTGTAAATGAAATAAGTTTTATAACACTTTCTTTTGAACAAAGTTGAGTTTACCACTATCCAAGCATGCAGTATAGGTTATAACTGCAGGCTAGTAGTTATTCTATGGGAAAATACCTTCTTTGTCATTTTTCCCCAGGACTCAAACCTATCGATATCTAAGTAATAAGCTGTTGCACTCTTGTTCCTGTACAGTACAGAATTAAATTTTTGAGATGATGACAGAATCAATCATATATAGAGGGAAGTGGACAGGGGAGACACATAGGAGCCTTAACTGACCTGGGCATAGAGAGAGTTCTGTTGCCCTTACCCATAAAATAAATAATACATGCCATTTTGAAATAGTCAGAAATGAAACTAATTTTAGAAGATGCAATAATTATTAATTACGTACAGTAGTTGTATTCTGCATGTTAATTTACCATATCAGCCTTTGCATTGGCTATCTGAAGCTCTTTCTCCTTCACCTCCAGCTCTTTGCTGAGAGCAGCAACCGATTCAGAGGCCTCCTTGAGTTTCTGGAGCCCGGTGTTCATCCTATTGAAACGATAAGGGGAGAAGACAAATGTTAAAAATAAATTATTATTATTAAAAATAAAATGATGAAATAATCAGCTGAATAAAATAAACTGTAAAATATTCAGTACTCTGAAAAATTCATTCATTCATTGCTTAAAGGATAATGTTTGAAGAATTTATTCAGTGGCATATTTTTGATGGGTGATGGCAATCTATTGGTTAAATAATGTAATTGATGCCTACAACTTTCATTTTTGAGTGTCAAGTTAAATGCATATGATTTTAATTTTAATCTTCACCATAAACATCAGTGGTGCTATATAAACTTTAAACTGTTATCCAAGTACGTCTGTGTTATTTGACTACTTTATAACTAACTCAAAAGACTGAATATCTTTCTTGTTTTTTGCATTTTTTAAACACCGATTTGAATGCAGCAATTCAAAGGATTAATAAACATACACAAATCACCATCATTAATAATTTATGTCGTGTGAGTGTTGAGATTCCGAATTTTTTTTATTTGTATTATTTTTTAGGGGTTTTTAGCTTTATTGATAGGACAGTAGAGATTGACAGACAGGAAAGTGTTGGGAGCAGAGATAGGGGAAAGACCAGCAAAGGACTTTGAGCCAGGAATCGAACTTAGGTTGCCGCAAGCACCTGGGTGCTATGTGTCGACACACTAACCACTAGGCTATTGGCGCCATCAAAATCCCGATCTTTTAATGATCGTGCAGCTTACATAGAATGCATTATTGCAGGCTAACCAAAAGAAACCCACCACAGCCTTAAAAACCTACCAGAACTTTATATTTTACAGGAAAACTAAAATTCTTTCATACATGTGATTTGAATGATACCAGAGGCGATCTCTCTGTGATCGCTACAAATTTAGGATTAATCTACAAGTAAAAATAATAATAATAATCCATGGGTCACGTGTGTTCTGAAACGTGTGAAAAAAATTAACTAATTATTCACACTTTTGTTTGTGATTAATCACACATAATCATATTAATCACATATCATTAATTATATATATATATATATAAATATATATGAATATATAAATATACACATGCATATACTTGATAAAATGTTGGTTTATATTTAGATATATAAAAAATATATGTGTATGATACAAATTTTACATTTGAACATGATGTAACTACTTTGATGTAACTTTTTTATATATAGTTTTGGCTTCTATGAATGTGTTTATCACATATACATAATAAATATATATAACACACACATATTATGTCAAAATAAACTTTTATTTTGGATGTGATTAATCACGATTAATTCTTGGACAGCCCTAATATATATATATATATATATAACAACCAAAACAGGCAAAATAAAATTATTCTTGCTTACTATTAAAACCCAAACTTACTTTATATTACTTGTATATTAAATGATAATTAATTATAACAAAGTATTTTTAGTTTTGATTTTCTTCCAAGTGCTTCCAGAAATTTCAGTTTCAAACCAGAATTCATTTCGGTGGATCTCTATGTAAACATGCTCAAGAGCGGGATGTTTGACCACTGCACTACATTTACTGCATGTTTTGCTGCATATTGTGCATGATAAGGAGTTTAACAACAACAAAACAAAATTTGAAATAGGTTTAATTCAAGACAGGGTCTATATCCCTTTTCTGTTTATCTGACCTGTCTTAAAAACCCCATTCTGTCTGAATGACTTCTTCTTTTTTCTCAAGTCAAATAACAGTGCAAAAACTCTTACCTTGCCCTGTTTTGCAATTGTCTGGATGAGGAAGTCAGTACGAACATTGTCTACATTGGGCACCAATATGGAGCCATACTCTGGTGTAGAGTCAGGTGGATAAATATACTCTTCCACTCTGGTATTCCAGTGAACCCAGTGGCCTGTGTAAAAAGCACATTAGCTAAGATTCTAAACTTCATTAAAATTCCATAAACAACCAATATGTGATAATCAAAGGGACAGTTCACCAAAACTGATCGTTCTGTCATCATTTACTCACTCTTTACTTGTACCAAACCTGACCGAGTTTCTTTCTTCTGTTGAACACTAAAAACGAAAGTTGAAAACCTGTAACAATTGATTCCCATCATAGTAGTTTTTCTTATAATGGACGTCGACGGTTACCGGTTTCCAGCTTTCTTTGAAATCTACTCTTAAGTGTTCAACAGAATAAAGAAACTCACAGGTTTGTAAACACTTGACGTTGAGTAAATAGTTTTTTTTCATTTTTGGGTGAACTTAGCATAGACTTTGTTTCTTTTTTAAGCTTTAGCTGTGAGAAGCTGGATATTAACCGTATTGTGGCCCACTAAAAATGCTCAGCAGCTGATTGTAAAAGAGACAAAATACAGTACAACTTGACCGTCTTGAGAATTATTTCGAGAGACTAATTCTGCATCATTTCAGAGATTTCAAAACGAATCGCTATTATCTCTCGAATCTGACCTTAGTCAGCAGATTATTATCATTAATAAAGTTAAGAAAGGTTTAGGGAATAACAAGAGTGTTCATAGTGATCCGTTTATATTAATCTTGTGACATAAAAGACAACTTATATGACTGAACATACAAGAAAGTTTACAGTACATTGAGTATGTTAAAAATAGACTATAGAACACCACCTGCTGTTAAAAACAGAACTTCAGAATCAGTGCAGACTTGATTGCTTAAGAGATTTTTTTTCCACAGCTTTACTGCTGTATTTGTAACATTAATATAACATGTAATATTGATACTACAAAAACTACAATTATTTTGAACTACAAAATAAAAGTTGCTATCCAACACTATTATACAGCATGGAAGAGCCAGCATCAAATTTAAAACTACTCCGACTAACTTGAGGGTGATCAAACTGGTAAATGTGGTCATTTTAATTTTCGGGGGTGAACTTTACAGAAAATTAGACTATAGAGTGCCATCCGCTGTAAAAACTAATCAATTTCTCAACCCACAGTTCTTCTGAATACCAAATATTTGGAGACCAAAAAATTAAATAAGCATGCAAATGATCCTCTCTATATAAAAATTTCAGCTTAAATTGGAGCTTAAATTGGAGCTTGGTTAACAATTTGCTAAATTATATTAGATACATTAAAGAGGTACAGTTAAAGTCAAAATTATCCACCCCCCTGTGATTTATTTTTTTATTCTTTCTCAAATATTTTCCAAATTATGTGTAATAGAGCAAATAAATTTTCACAGTATTTACTATATTTTTTCTTATGGAGATACAACTTATTTGTTTTATTTATTTCGGCTGGAACAAAAGCAGTTTTACATTTTTAAGGTCAATATGATCAGCCCCCTTAAGCAATGTCTGTTTTTCCACTGTCTACAGAACAAAGCACCATTGTACAATGATTTGCCTAATTTGCATAATTAACCTACAGTAGTTAAGCCTTTAAATATAACTTTAAGCTGAATACTAGTATCTTTAAAAATATTTAGTCAAATATTATGTACTGTTAGGGCTGTGCGATAATACGATATTTAATCGTGGACGATAAAAATGACTCCACGATCCACTTTTTCAGAAAAATCGTTGTATCGCGATGCAGTATATAGTGCAGTGCTTCCGCTTCATTCATGCTTCCATGACTGGCGCCACGCCTAAATTCATCCCGCGACGGCAATTACTGCTTCATTCAAACATTCAGTCGTCTGTCGTTGTTGTTTTCTTAAATAGCGGGTTACAATCGCACCAAAACGTATTAAAAGGTAAGTGAATTATAACAGCGGGAACTTTTCTATAACCGCCGTGCGTCATTTGTTTAACCCTTTGAGGTGACATGCTGACTGACAGACGGGCTGACAGGACTCCGCGATGCGCGAGGCCAGCATACAGGCGCAGCTTTTAGTTATGTTGAACAGTTTCCATAAATATGCTTTATAAATAAAGTTCTGTGGTTCTGCATACAATGACTTTCTCTTGCTGGAGTTTTTAGCCACTTCACTTTACCTCAGCAATAATGCCGCTCTGAAGGTCTATTGGAGACATTCGTAAATATTCCTAGCAAATCTAATAAACGTTGCAGACATACGCGTTACATAAACGCACTAAATCACAGTTCAGCAGCGTTTATTTGAGGGCGGGCAAGAAGTGCGCACGAACACAGGGACGATCGGCGACCCGCATGCTCTATATTGGGCGTCTGCAGACTTGCGATCTCACCCGGTAATACTGCGCTCATGACATATGTCACTGAAATAAAACCATAAGTTGTTGGTAGATCTGTGTACAACTGGGCTGTTTAATTAGTTTCTCAAGGGGTCCAGTTCATGAAGAGCATCGCAAATGATGGGCCAGAGATGACTTGCAAGATACTTAAGTGATTAAGACACAACAGCAATAGGCTACAAGAGCTCATATGCAGTTTTTTGCTCCTTAAGATACCCACGTTGGCTTTTTCTACATTCAAATGTAAATATGTTGTATTTTGAAACTACATAACATCACTGCATTGTACAATGTGGCTATTTTTATAAACACATTCAAATGTTGTATTGCAAAGCACAACAAAATCAATGCATTGCTCAAGTATTCTTCTACAAACACATTCATATGTTGTTTTGAACTGCATAACAGTCAAGGATGAAGCGATTATAGATTTTGGTTGTATGATTATATAGTCTGAAAAATAATCATGGTTTCATTGTTATCATGATTATTATGCATTTATTAAATTCAAAACACTACTAGATTTGTTAACTTTGTAAAAAAAAGTCATTTGCATGTTTGAAGGTGTTGCTGAGGATCTGTGTAATAAGCTCTCTGGTTTGAACTAAGATTTGTTAGATTTGTTAAATGTTTATTTTGATGGTGCAGTAATTGTAATGCAAGTCTTGTTGAATGTTCTCTCTTTGCAGAATAGCACTTGCAATAAATGTTCACTTGATTAAAATATTCTTGAACATACATGGTAAGAGTATATCTTTATATGAGGACATTAGTTTAGTTGTATTGTACCTTTGTAATTTGCAAAATAGTCTTTAAAAATCTTTAAAAAATAGTCTTTTAAAAAAAAAGAATCGGGATAAAAATCGTGAATCGTGATTTCCCCAAAAAAATTGTGATATGATATTTTTTCCATATCGCCCACCCCTATGTACTGTCATCGTGGCAAAGATAAAAGAAATCAGTTATTAGAAATGAGTTACTAAACTATTGTGTTTAGAAATGTGTTGCGTCCGTTAAACAGAAATTGGGGGGGAAATATAAATGGAGGCTAATAATTTGGACTTCAATGTATATCAAAACAGACAAAAATGACCAAAGGCAGACTAAAGAAAGACTAAAGAAATAAAGCTGCTTCAACATTACAGAGTAAGAGATGTGCAAGGGTGTTAGATACCATCATTAGTGACATAAAAGTCGAACATGGTGTCCTCGCTATGGGGAGGGATATTGGGAAGATCCAAGTGGATGCTGTCATGGTTACGGAGCCATCTCTCCAACTTCATTCGATCATCCAGCTCCAATAACGCTCCCACACTCCACATAAGAGCAAAGACATAGAGACGCTCCATGTGCTCACGAGACAGCTCTCCTCCCTGCTCCTGATGGGTTACATCATCAAAGACGCATTATCAAAGGTCTGTCAAATCACAAAGGCCTGAATTATGAAATACCAACTATTCCAAAGAAAGGAACTTTGAACTTGTTACTTGAAATGGTGAACTTGAAAAGTATTCCCATAACATCACTAAATAGGTTTTGGTAGATAATCTTTTAACTTGCTTTTTTCTTTTTGTAGTACAATAGGGACTGGTACTCATAATTAAAATGATGTAAGATTAGATCTGCGTGTCTGACTGTGAATGAAAATGAACAGAAGTTTATTAATAAACAGATGGATTTTTTTTTATATTTGAATCATTCATCCCCGCATCCATCTATTCTGACCACTATGGAAACATGTTTCAGGCTGTATTTTTCAGCACAATCCAAGTTTTAGGAACAACAAATAATTACTAGTGGCTCATATGAAAGGTGAAGGCAAAAGATTATGCTTATTTTACCGAATTAAAATATGATCTTGATATAGAATATAAAGTCATGGTGCAGTTGGAAAATAATTAATATTGTTTATGACTCCCATGAGCTTGGACAACTCAAATAACTTATGGCAAAGAAAGCATCCTTCCAGGGCTTCCAGAAATCATCAAGATTCTTTGGATTCAACTTCAATGCCTCCTTCATCTTACCCCAGACTCAATAATGTTCATGTCAGGTGACCTTGACCTTCTTTGTTTTCAGGAACTTTGATGTGGAGGCTGAAGTATGAGAAGGAGTGCTATGCTGCTAAAGAATTTGCCCTCTTCTGTGGTTTGTAATATAATGGGGAGCACAAATATCTTAATACCTCAAGCTGTTGATGTTGCCATCCCCTCTGCAGATCTCTTAAATGTCCCCATACATAATGTTACCCCAAACTATGATTTTTCCTTCACCAAACTTGACTGATTTCTGTGAGAAAATTGGGTCCATACACGTTCCAATAGGTCTTCTGCAGTATTTGTGATGATTGGGATGCAGTTCAACAGATGATTCATCTGAAAAATCTACCTAATGCCACTTTTCCGAATGATCAACTAGAAGTGGAGTTATTATTTGTTGCTCTTACAACTGGCGACAAGACTTTTGTCAGGTAGTGACTTTTTGCCAGGTATAATTAAATTAAACCAATAATCAATATTCAAAACAATGTTTTTAATTAATTAGAATTTAATTGAAATAAGAAATAAGAAATAAAACAAATAAAAAAATAATAATTTAAAACTATTAAACTATAAATACTTTCTATTTTTCATTATTTAAAGTATTAAGTGTAACTTTAGGCTTATTTCTTCAAAAATCCTCACCAAGTAACCTTTTTATTACCAGTATTGAAGTTGTGCTGCTTTATATTCTTTTGAGGATTTACTTATAATAGAAATATTTTTAAGAAATGATTTTAAGAATATTGTGGACTAGCTGGCACATGCAAACTACAGTACATATGGGCTATTACATACCTCAGATGTGAGAAGGTAGCACTAATAGTGCTACAATTTTTTATTCAGCCAGAGGGCATAATATATATTCAGCTCATGTTTAATTGTCATAGAATAATGATAGTGTGGTGCATGATGTGTATCTCATAACTAAATGCTATACGAATGACAACGCAAGAAATAATGTGTGACATTTACCAGGGACAATTCCCCATAATGATATTCATGGCTTTCAGATAAGAGGAAATGGGTCGAATGTCAAATAGACATATTGAGGAAAAACTAGTTATTATATTCACATTCACAGATTGATTTAAGCTTATTCTGTTTAAACTGTGTCACAGTTTATCAACGTGCATTCAATAATTCATGACCGGTGTCAAGCTTAAATGTAGCAAATTTATATTATTTTGCATGACATGGGAAAGAAGGTTGCAAAGTGTTTTTTTCTACCTCTTTATTAGATAGACATAATCTTTGTGGAAAACAAACTCTATCCTCTGACAGAAAATGAACTGAAAACCTAACCTAAATATATCTAAACCTAAAGGTAAAGAAATACTTGAAATTACCTCATAATTTCCTCACCCTTAAGTCATCCTTGAGGTTTATATGTCTTTGGGTCAGTCAAATGAACACAGTCGTAATAGTTTAAAAATTTATCCTGGCTCTTCCATGCAATATAATGGCGTTGGATTAGGACTTTTACTTTGAAGCTTCCAAAATTAAGCATAAATCCGTTGTCAGACTAACCCCTATGCCGCCAGGGTGTTAATGCATGTCTTGCGAAGCAGGTCATTGTGCAACTGAAAATGGCAAATCACACTTTTCCAGTGGAGCACCAAGGCCTCGGACTTAGAGGTGCTGATTCTAATCCCAGCCGCATCACACTCGGCAGCAAAATACCCCAGTGCATGCTGGAGGTCCATGTTCGATGAAGCCAACAGAACAACATCGTCTGCGAATAACAGAGATGAAATCCTGTGGTCCCCAAACCGGACGCCCTCCAGCCCAAGGCTGCACCTTGAAATTCTGTCCATAAAAATTATGAACATAATTGGTGACAAGGGGCAGCCCAGCCAGTGTCTAACATGCTCTGGAAACAAGTCTGACTTATTGCCGGCATTGCGAACCAGACTCCTACTCTGTTCACACAGGGACGAGATGGCGCCTGTGTGCTCCACCTGTCTCGAGTCTCACAGAGGAGCTCTGGGAACTTAAAAGGAGGAGAGACAGCAGAAGAAGACGAGGGAAAACCAGGTCTAGACACTTTGTTTGGTTTGCTTTTTTAAATTAGGTGGTAGTCAACTTGAGGGGCTGCTGCTGCCTGTTTGTTTCATGGTCATATTTTAATAAAATTAACATATTAATACAAATTATATAAAATTAATCGATTCTTTACATTTTTCTTCCCAATGGCCAAGGAGTCAGAAGATTTTGTTGCAATCTAAATCCACTTGCTACTTTGATAATTGTTCATTCCTTTCTCAAGTCGTCTATTCTATGGCAACCACTACAGAAGGAAAAGATTATTAGGGTACATGGAAAAAGGTCAAATGTGTTGTTTGTTTGCAAATAATTATGTAAAGCACATAACCCTTACTGAGAAAAGATGGCCAACGGCACTAATTTGTGACCCTGGTATACAGAGCATGTTCCACAAAGAAATGTTTAAAACTCTTACTGGTAATATTGTGTTAGTATGCACTATTTCACTGGTGCAATAAATAAATCTGGGTTAATGAGGATAACAACTGTTGAATCAAAACCTTAGGCTGAATGAGTCCTTGCAGCATGTTTATGCACTGCATGATGATGAAGGCCTCCAGCATTTCCATCTTATACTGCAACGATTGAATACTGAACCTATAGAGCTCAGGGAAAGAAGAGGAGAAAAGATCCTTTAGGACCACCCCTTCCTGGGCAGAGCGATTCTTCAGCCAACCCTGCGCACACACAAACAAACACAAATTCAATTCAGTTCAAGTTTATTTGTATAGTGAGATTCACAATCCAAATCACAATCCCTTCCAAAGCAGCTTTACAAAAGGTGCATGTTATTACATTACAATCAAAATCAGAAAGTTAAGGTGTTGTATACAGGGTGGACAGTATATATGCAAAGATATACTCTGCCACATTGAAGTGACCGGGGTAAACAGCCTCAAAAACAGACATGACGGGATTAGCGCTTTTTGTTGTAAAATGACAACAAACAACTGAGGACTCTGCTTGGTATTAAAGCCTGCATTGAACATGAAGGTATGGACATTTTCAAAAAATGTAATTCCAAAAAGAGGGAATGGGTGGTCTCGGGACAAATCAATAATGCCCAACCAGACATCTCAGCTAATGCGGCTAGTTAGTCTAGAACTTTATGGTAGCTTCAGATTCTCATCTGTTAGGAAGTAATGTTAACCTTACCCTAATTGGCAGTCTTTTTGAACATATGTTCAATATTTTATGACAATGATGCTGCTGCTCATACACTTGCTGCAATAAGGCGCAAGACAATTTGTTGCTATTTTCAGAACAGCGCAAAAGTAATTTTTCCGCTTTGCGCCATGCTGTTTAAATAGTAAATTCATTTGCGCCACTTTGTGGACTCAAGGGTGTGTCGGTATAGAAAATAAGTGTTTTAAGGTGCATTGTTGGCGAGTTGCTATTTTGAGGAACAAAAAAAGACTGTGCAATAGACCAGCTGAAAGCAGGTCAAAAATCCAGCGCAGAGTTCATTAGTTGTGCACCTTAAACGTGTACACATTGCTTAATACACACAGGATATACAGCTATACAAATACCTTTACAAATGATAAAGAATTAAAGGAATAAAATATTGAAAAAAAAACAACAACATTATTTTCTACATTAATATAAAAAACACTGATTTCATGCCTTCATCTCGGGGGGCTTTTTCAGTTTATTAATGACAATTTGAATTTGTATAATATTATTATTATTGGTAGTAGTATTTATTACATGCATATTTATATTTGTTTGATTAAAAACCAGCCTAGGTTTGTCCACCTGTCAGGTTTTGGACTATACGGGGCATAGAACATGTGTTTGGATATAAATATAAATACTTTTTGACCACACTTCGTTATTATTGTTCATTTATTCATTTGCTGAAAATTAGAACTGAATTTAGAAATGGTTTTGAAACAGATCTTTGTGCTTAACAAACGAAATTAAATACTGTATGTAGACTAATGGATGTCTTCAGCGAAGTGCGTTCCTTTTCCACGAAAGAGAAAGTGAAAGTAAAGAGGCCGAATAAAGGAGGTTCATTCTTTACCCTCGTGCTGCAGATGTTCTGTTTAACTGTTTTCTCGCTAGTGAAGCATTCAGTTTTTTCCACTTACTATGTCAGCCATGTAAATAGCAAATGCACCATTGCGCGACGCAACTGACTCTTAAAGGGAATGTGAGATGAGACTCTGATTGGTTTACGCTCAAAACATAACCATAACTCATAAAGAGAATAACCACAACCCTGTTAGACAATGCGCCGCAGCACAAACCATACTTTACCGTCCTAAAAATAGCAAAAGTAGATTTGGACACGGGGTGTCACGGTGGTGCAGTGGGTAGCACAAGCGCCTCAAAGCAAGAAGGTAGCTGGTTCGAGCCTCGGCTAGGTCAGTTGGCAGTTATGTGTGGAGTTTGCATGTTCTCCCGTGTTCTCGTGGGTTTACTCCGAGTGCTCTGGTTTAACCCAACAAGTCCAAAGACATGTGGTATAGGTGAATTTGAGTGTATGGATGTTTCCCAGTGATAAGTTGTAGCTAGAAGGGCATCCGTTGCATAAAACATACGGTGGATAAGTTGGTGGTTCATTCCGCTGTGGCAACCCCAGATTATTAAACAGACCTAAATGAAAAGAAAACTAATGAATGATTCAGACACGCCCTTAATGTTTTTATATCATGTGCTTTAGACTTTGCGCATAGATCATTTAAATAGAGCTAATAGCATTACGCATAAGAGGATGTTGCATCAAAGATTCAAACACTACCGCTCGGTGGGTTATGTCACGTGACTCGCGTCACATTATTGTGGCTTTGAGGCTCCATGGGATTTAAATTACTGGCCATGGTTATTTAAAATGACAAGTTATTGTAAAATATATATATTTTTAAATAACATAATCAAAAGTACAAATTCTGGACCTTTTGGCCGTGAGGGGTGTGTTGGCCACCGGCTACGCGCATGAAAAGGTGATGTCTATGTGTATGATACATGTTTAATGAAGTGTATTTGTGTATTGCTTAAGATGAGAAATAGGAAACCAGCTAGAAAGGAGAAGCAGAGTGTAAGATAGACAGAGAAATTAAATAATGTACAATTTGGAGCTGAAAAAACAGTTTGTCCTTCTCTTTCTTTCTTTCTTTGGCTCTCCCTCGTTTACTGTCCGCGCACTGAACACTTGAACACTTTGAAGTCTGTTTTAAAGACAGATAGAGCGATGCCTTGGGGATTTTAGAGTCCATTAATTCAGAGTGAAATAAAACGAATAACTAGCAGAGCCACTGGTTTATACATTCAGGGTTCTTTGGATTCCTTTCTTCATTTTTTATGATGCAAGTGTGGAGGAAGGGACTGTAAGTTCTGCTTGTTCTCACGTACAGTATGTTCAGATTGGTGCATGCACTGAATTTGTGTTAAAAGGAGAGATTAAAATTATGTCATCAATTACCTTCATTTTGTTTTAAACTGAATTCTATCAAACTCTGAAAGACATCTAAAGATTTCACATCTTCACTTTTAAATCTGAGGAATATACTGCAATCAATTTTAAAATGGAAGTCAATGCTTACAGGTTTCAAACATTTTTTCAACATTTTGTGTTTAACTAATAAAAGAAACGCATTAGTCTGAAACAAGTATGGGTTGAGTAAATAACGACAGAATTCCAACTCTTTAAATTGCCTAAATATATAATAACTAATAATAGTATTGTTGAGTACGAGTTCATCCATCACATACCTCCAAAATAGGGCTCCAATTAAGAACAGAAGAGCTCATGAACACCATTCCATTACGGGACACTGTTGCTGGGGAGGCATTATCGATATTGTGCGGCTCAAACACAATCTTACAATTGGGAGCCATGGGGATGCGGTCACCGTTGGCCAATGTCAGTGTGCGGTTATCATCCAGCACTGAGTTTAGATTTTCAATCCATATGGCATCAACCGGTCCATCAAGAACAATCCATATGTGTTCCCCTATACACACAAAACATGAAGCATAAATGAGAAACGAAGCCGTCTGAAATACACAAAAGCACAATGTTTTGGCCTCCATCAATCACTATGATCAATGATTGACTTTTGACATATTTTGCTTGATTGCTTTCCCCATTAGTGTCTAAAGCTCTGTTTGATTGATTTAAAAAGCCCAGTCAATAGGTTTCAGTATGTTTTACCCATTCTCTTTCATGTGTTATAGATCTCACTGCTTTTTATTTAAAGGGACAGAATAGTCATGCTTGCCTGTTTGAGAGGGGTTTTAACTAGTTTTGAATCCATTAGCATTCTTACATAACTGACCAGACAAATTAGCCCTGCGGGATTTTGCTAACTTATGGGTAGTTGACAAATTGGAAGTAAAAAATGTGTTTTGTTGTGTGTAAAACAGCCCTTTTTAAGAAAAAAAATAAATAAATATATATATATATATATATATATATATATATATATATATATATATTTATGTAGTTTGAAATATGACATGTGAAAGAATCTAAGGGGTCACTAACTGTATCCATTCTTTCACTGATTTAAATTTTTTTTGTACCTTAAAGGTGCAGTATGTAAGTTTGACAACACATGCAAAACACACACAAGCGCAGTTTGCCAGATTGACGACATCAACAGAAGTGTGCCAAACTATTCAGTCTAAATGTCAGGGTTCTGCCACTTCAATCTGTTTAAATACACTGAGTGCTTTCATGTCATACAAACACACGGTTAATGAGTTCTCTCATTGGCTGTATGTTCTAGTCTTGTTTTATGTGAGCACATGGCATGTGGTGTGTGTCATGTGCTCATCTGTCTATTGTCTAGCCCCACCCTCCTTGTTAACCCATTATTAGTTTATCATGTTCACCTGTTTGTTTGTTAATTATTTCTGCTTTATATTCTCCTCATGTCAGCTGTCCTGTGCCAGTTCGTCGTCGATGATACCCCTGTCTTGTTTTCCAGTCCCGATTCCTTGCCAGTCTGCCCAGTCAAGTTTGTTTTTGATTGTTTATTTGTTTTGTTAATGTTTTCCCACTTGGGTTGTTTGTTTTGCCTTTTCACTTTTTTTTATTATAAATAAATTCCCATTTTCCTTGCATGTGAGTCCTCGCTCCTTTTCCCCACCCACAAACCTGGACACTAAAGGCTGATTTAAGGCTGATTTAAGTCATGTTCTAAATAAAAGCAATGGCACGTGATTTTTACCATTTTACAATGAGTTTTTTTGTTCTAACCAATGCCTAAAATTTACATTTAAGAAACAGCTTCTATTTCTTGCAGCTAAACAACAGGACAAACTGCAATGTTTACATCAGGTACACTTTATGCTTTATTCAGTGTTAAATGCCAATAATGCGAGCTTGAATGCTATTTTACGTAACATTTATTTCCATGCTACTGAAAGCTACAGCAGATAGTTCATGTCAGATTTTGAAAATAAAATAAACCATTTGAAATTGAACTTTAGAACTGTGACTCAGTACAAGCCAACACATATCAGTGATTCAGCGTCTACATTTAATAATGCTAAAGAGGTTTATTGTGTATTAATTAGATTATATACCTTACCATTTCATTGGAGTGCAGTAAGTGCACTATTCTGTGCTTCAGAATGCCTGTATTTAAATGTCTGTCATGTTTTGTCTGGTGCAAATAACCAAATTGCTTATGATAGCAAATATCGTCAAGTAGCATGTTGTAAGGACAAAGGGTTACAATGTAACCTGCTCACCTAATGTTTATGTTTGTATAATTTATATTATTTGTTAATTAATAACCATCTCATGTGAAACTCTGAATCTGCATCTTATTTTGGGGTCTGCTACTGTCGACCAGAGTTTGCATTCAGTCACGGACGTACACTTTGGGAGCCTTCTCGACTGAATTAATGGAATATGCAGTTTTTCACTGTGGCGAGGGGGGCGTGGCCGAGAGCCGTGGGAACGGGCGAGGCCAGCCACAGATAAGAAACACCTGTGGCGCACAGCTGCCTCGAGTCCCACAGAAGGAGCTCTGGATTATAAAAGGAGGAATGAAGGCAGAGGATGACGAGAGAGGACCGGGCCCGGACATATTGTTTTACTTTTGCTTTCAGTTTGACGGCAGTCTCCGTAAGGAGCTGCCGTCCGTTTGTTTTATTTTTATCATTAAATATTATTTAAAAAATGCGTCAGTTCTCCGCCTCCTTCTTCCCGGCGGCCAGGTGGCCACCAACTTCATTACATTCACCAAGGCAACTCGGGGTGCTAAAATATAATTGGCTAAACTGGCAGTGGGTGGGTTAAAAGAACCAAAACAAAGACAGACGTTCCGGCACGGAAAACACATTTTCAAAGTAGAATATCTGTTTTTAGATAAACAAGAATGCTCACTTATGTTTCTTAAATATCTGCAAACATATTAGTGTATTTTTCTGCTTTAGAAGAGTCTAAAACTTACATACAGCACCTTTAAATATGTCCTATATTGTGACACAGCAAATATAAAGAAAAACAACACTTAATATGTAATGCTATTTATTTTATATTAAATTCAGATTTTTTTCCATGACTTATCGGACATTTTCAATAAACAGGGGTGCCACACTAAAGGGCAATACAACTCAAACAAAAGTTAATTATGTGAAAATTCTGAGGCAAAAATTTAACAGGTGCACATCATGGGCTTCAGTCACTTGATCTTGAATGGGATACTTCAACTAATTTAAGTTTTTGGAGAAACAACCAATCTTAATTTAGCATATACTGTATAGTGTCACACTAGAGGACATGTTTTTCAGTGACAAAATGAATCAAGTTTCTATATAGGATATAGGACAGCTCTGTCATGACAACTATATCTATATGGCAATGTTGATGTGTTTGGTCTTGGTGGAATAGATCTGCTACGCTGCTTCTGCTGCTATGGTAATTATGGAAGAGCAAGTACTGAGACTTGCTACTGCCAATATATTCACAGACATGCCATCTGAGAATATTACACACTGCTGCTGCAAACACATTTATTATTTATATATATATATATATATATATATATATATATATATATAT